>CAUYQG010095022.1:0-47634 GCA_963574415.1 Tarsius wallacei
CAACATTAAATTTCTGGTTAAACTTGGCAAGAGTGGAAGTGAGATCAGGGAAATGTTAGGCCAAGTTTATGGGGATAATGCCATGAAGAAAATGGCAGTGTACAGATGGAGTAAACGTTTTTCTGAGGGAAGAGAACACGTGACTGATGAAGGGTGGTCAGGATGGTCAATAACGAGCAGAACTGAGGGAAACATTCCAAAAACTCATCAAATTGTGTGTCAGAATAGCCAGCTGACTGTGAGAAGCAGAGCAGACCAAATAAACATTGATAGAGAATCAGGAAAATCTTAATTGAAAATCCTGGCATGAGAAAAGTGTGTGCAAAAATGGTCTTGAAGGAGGTCTTGCATCACAATGATGCACCAGCTCACATAGCACTGTTTTTAGCCAGTAAACAAATAACTGTATTGGAACACCCTCCCTACTTACCTGATCTGTCCCCCAAAGACTTTTTTCTTTACCCAAAGATAAAGAAAATATTGAAAGGAAGACATTTTGGTGACATTTAGAACATCAAGTGTAATATGATGACAGCTCTGATGGCCATTTCAGAAAAAGAGTTCCAAAATTGCTTTGATGGGTGGACTAGGTGTTGGTGTTGGTGCATAGCTTCCCAAGGGGAGTACTTCAAAGGTGACCATAGTGATATTCAACAATGAGGTACGTAGCACTTTTTCTCGGATGAGTTCATAAGCTTAATTGTCAGGCCTCATATGTTCCACAGGAAGACTCAGACATCACATTTAGTCTGCACATTATTGTACTGATGAGAGGGGCACGAATAGCACTAAGAAACTGAGTAGAAGCATCCTCTGCAGGTCCAGGGCTAATGATAGTAGAGGCTGATACAATCTTCACAACCCGGGTAGCAGAGCTTAGATACCAGATGCCAAGAGACCATAATTATTTTAAAGGATGACAAAGCCAATATACATATATACATATGCATATATGTTATGGTTATATATATGTATATATGCTTTTTTAAAAGAATGACAAAGCCAATATACATATATATGGTTATATATTATGTATATACACTTTTGTCCATGGTTCTTGGCTTATAACAGCCACAACTGTCATTACAGTCTTGTTAAAATATTGGGGCAATTTAGGCACCAGGAAACAGTATCTTTTTGTGTGACCTTCTCCTGTCTTTCTTTTAGCTTCCCAGGGTAAGACTCTAACCTGGTTGTGGAACAAAAGACCTTCATTTCAGATTGTCCTACTTCATAATCTGGAAAAATGAATGCTGCACAGAGAGGCCAAGAATTTGAACAAACAGACCTTGCTTTGTTTCCCCACTCAATCTATTAGTATATCATACTTTTCTATCCAATCACACTTCTACATGATTGTCAATCATACCTATGCAGTTAAGCTTTCATGAAACTCCTAAAAAGACAGGGTTCAGAGAGCTTCTGGGGCTGCTGAACCCTTACGTGAAGGTTCCTGGATTACGAAGCACCCACCCAAGGCAGGCATGAAATCGCCACTTCCCTTCCCTCCTACCTCTTCCTACGCATATCTTCATTTGCATCCTTTGTAATATCCTTTATAATAAACTGACAAATTTAAGTGTTTTCCTGAGTGCTATGAACTGCTCCAGAAAATTAACTGAACCCAAAGTGGGAGTTGGGGGACCCCCAACTTGAAGCCGGTTGATAGGAAGTTCTGGAGACCTGGACTTGCGACTGGTGTGTGCATGGGAAGTGGGGAGGGGAGGCTGTCTTGAGGATTGAGCCTCAACCTGTGGTATCTGAAACTATAGATAACATCGGAATTAAATTGAGTGAGAGAACACCCATCTGGTATCTGCTGTTTGGTGTGTGGGGAAACCCCCCTACATTTGGTCTCAGAAGTCTTCTTCTGTGTTGTTATTTTGGTGTGAGAGAATAGAAAAAATGGTTAGAGTTTTTTCTAAACATGAAACATGAAGTTCCTGGGACTAGGAGAGCATCTTAACAACCACAATGAAAAAGAAAAGAGAAAAAAAATGAAAGAAAGAATGTAAAAAGGCAAGAATTATTAAGCAAGAAGCCAAGGACAATTGCACCAACAAAAAATTAACAAACTCTTGCTCAGTTTCCACATCTCAACCAGTTTGTGGACACAGAACCTATTTTCTGAATAGGTGCCCTACATAACCATTGAAAATATACAGTGTGGTGATTCCTCTAGACTTTCTCTATGAGAATCTATGCTATTTATTTGAGGGACTTTACACTTAGAAAAGGGGAATAAACAGACATTTAAAGGAATATTGGGCAAAAATTGCAAGTTGATATTGATACCTGGAAACCTCAAGTGTCATTATGGCACCTCTGTTAGAGTAGGGGGGTTATGGGGACAAGTTAATAAATGAAGTCCTGGGATTCTGACATTGTAAATAAATTACAGCATTAAAATTATACAGGAAAGAAGAAACATCTAGAGTACCATGGTAGTAAACTTTCTAAAATTAATCCTATTAAATATATGATCTTTTGGATTGAAGAAATAGATGTTTACTGAATAAGACTAAATTTTAGGAGTCCAGATACTATAAGAAAGTGTATCCAAGGCTTTATCTCAGGATCTGCTTTCTGGGAAAAATAGGCTAAGGCACAGCTGAGACCATGTTATGAGCTAATTTTGAAAGAAAAACTGAGGAGGAGATGGTGCCATGTCATTCACTATAGAGGTCTTAATTTAATTATGTAAATGTGGAAATATTAGAATAAAAGGCTTATCTTGGGACAGAGATGGATCATCTTTCAATACTCTCTGGCAAACTCTAGCACACCTTTGCTTTCTTTCAGTTTGGAATATCACCATTAGCAGTTGGTTTCATGGTATGATTGAAGCAGAATTAGGTACTCACATGAGATGGACAATGATTCCTTTGTAGCTTTGGTTCAGGTCTGTTTAACTCTGTGCTTGCTCTCTTGTCTCTCTCATGATCTGGATGGGTTAGGCATTCCACAGAATCCCACTAATGCATTACATGAATGACACTGTGCTGGTTGGACAAAGAACACCACAGGTGGCTACTGTGCTGGAAACTATCGAAGGATACATGCATTCCAAAGGGTAGGAGAAAAGTCCTATAACAACTCGAAGACCTGCTCTGTAAAATCTGGCAGACCTTATGCTGTTGGATGTATCAGTGGTGAAAATAATGCAGCATGGAACTTATGGCAAACTATGGTGGGAGATTCACTTCTCTGTCCCCTTGGATTCAGGAGTTAGTTCATACCGCTTAAGTCAGGAAAATATACACCCTCGGGAAATAGCATCTGTTCTGTTGCAGGTCCCTGGTAGAGAAAGAATGCTTGAACAGGGAATGCCAAGTAGCAGTGCATCTGGGACTGCCCACTATAAGCTGGATTCCTTCAGACTCACTGAATTATGAAGTTGCACAGGCCATTAGTATGGAGCAATTCACACTAAGATAAAAATGAACTTTCGTGATTAAACTGGTGCAGGGTAAGAGAGCAGGGGCAAACCACAGATCAGGTAGACCAAACTTCCACAGCACTCCCCAAAATTGCACTAGTGCCCTCCCCCTGGTTTATCTTACTGTCTTATGCTGGGTTCTGTATTACCTGCTGAAACAGGAGAAAAAAGGTCTATTTAGCTGTTATTCTCTGAATACAATCCCCAAATGGTTGATGATTCATTGCAGCTCTTGGAAAGCTACACAGAGAAAACATCTTCAATGGGAAAAATCTTAAGCGTTGTACTTGGTCATTCACTTTGTGAGGAAGGAGGAGTAACCCAAGATATTCCTGGGCATTGGCCTGGTCATTTGGTGAGAGGACTGGAAGGAAAAGTATTGACAATCAGAGACTAGGAGGTTTAGTGTAAAGGCATGTGGTTGAACATTAGGTACTGGGAACACATTGTAAAGGTTTTTTTGTTTCACACATCAATACACAATGAAAAATGTCTACCATAGAAGGATACTGAACAACCAAGTAGACAAATATAACTCAGCTAGTTGACACTAACAAGCCTTCATTATCAGCTACTCCAGATCTGGGATGTCGGGTACATGCAGAGTGGATGCAATGGCAGAAACAGAGTCTAAAGATGAGCTCAGTGACATACCAAGCATTCCTACTTAACAAAACTAATCAAGCTACTGCTGCCTCTGAATGTCTAACCTATCAGCAAGATACTTCTGACTGCTGAGACACTATTGTGGCATTATTCCTTTAGGGGATTAGCCAGCCACTTGCTACTAAGTTGGCTACGTTGGGTACCTTCCATCATTGAAGGGACAGTAGTTTGTTCTCAAGGATAGATACCTATTCTAGACATAGGCTTGCCTTTTCTGCCGGTGTAGTCTCAGCTAGCCTTACTCTTTGGGACATCACAGAATGCCTGATCCACAGGCAAGAAATCCCACACGTAACATCCAACCAATGAGCACGCTTCACAATGAAGGGGTGAAGTAAAAGTTAAACATCCATGAGATCTACTAGCTATGTCACATCTTGCACCATCTAAAATTGGCCAGCTGTACAGAATTCTGGAACAGCTTCTAAAAATCCAACTCAAGTGTCAGACTTAAAGAAACACTCTAAAATCGTGGGAACAATCCTTAGAATGTAATTTATATGATGTAAGTCAGAGACTTCTAGGTGATGCTAGAGGGTGTATATTTCCCGAGGGTGTATATGTTCTTGACTTAAGTGGCATGAACTAACTCCTGAATCCAAGGGGACTGAAAAGTGACTCTCCCATCATAGTTTGGTATAAGTTCCATGCTGCATCATTTTCACCAATGATACATCCAACAGCATAAGGTCTTCACAGTGGGAAAAGTATATGAATCTGTGAACCATTAGAGTGGGAGCAGGAGCATTCTCACTCACCATCATTTGAAATGAATAGTGTGGGGATTTTGTTCCACTACACTCTACAACTCTGGGTTTTGCTGAGTTGAGGTCCTGGTAGAGAAGAGAGATATGCTCTTGCCAGGGGACACAGAAGAGGTCCCATTAAAGTACATGTTACATTTGAAGCCTAGGCACTTTGGACCTCTTGTGCCCAGAGACCACAAGGGCAGAAGAGAAATTATTATACTGGGAGAAGCAATTGACCTTGATCAGCAGAGGGACATGGAGTTATTTCTCATACGGAGGATTACATGTGGTGGAATCCTGGTGACTAATGTGGACACCTCCTTGTTCTCATTTGCTCCATTGTAACTGAATAGACGCATGCATCAATCTCTGCCTGAGAAGGGTACACATCAAGGGTACAGACATATCAGGAATAAAGATTTGAGTCACACTATAGGGTACACCACCAACAACCTGCCCAGGCAGTCACCGAGTGTGAAGGACATTCTGAATGCATATTGAAGGAAGAAGAGTTTGAATATAAGTTGTAGTCCTGAGATCAATTGCACTGAAACAACCTTTTCTGAGTTTATTTTCAGGAAGAGAAGCCCATGGGAACCATGGAGAAGCCAAATCCTATAACCAGTGAGGAGACATAGATCTATGTGATGCAAGAGGTGGAGTATGGCAGACATCAAACTGTGCCTCTCAGAGTTCCAACTGAGGGGAGTATAATCAAGTAATGGTTTCAGCTGCTGAGTTCTGAAATCCATCACTACTATCATGCCAAAGTTGCCCTTCCCAATGGCTTTTCCCTACGTGCAGCAGTGGGGTGGGTAATTCCTGGAAGATAAGGAACTCCTCTGATGGACCATGTGACTCAAGTCCTTCCCATTGGCCATTGACCTGCCAAACTATCTAGAACTGCCTTCTTCCATCCAACCTCGAGTCAGTTGAGCATCTTGGTTTGAGGGCTCTATAAGACTTTTGTCCTTCCTAATTTTCCTGCATTGGGAATTTTCCTAATAAGTCTCTTGTCCATCTAATCCTGTCTTGTCATCTACTTCTTTGAGAATCTACAGTAACACATTCATGTTGATACAAGTCAATCTGTGGAGCTTAAACTGTATATTGAATCCAAACTACTTTGTAATACTAAAAGACCATAAGTATTTCTTTCTTCTTGTATATATCAATTGGCTTTTCTTCATTCACCTGACAACCTGTGCTCCTAATCCACTCAGCAATCTTTCAGTGTTTTCTTACTTAAAATAAGACAGAAAAGATTAGGCAAAGATGTACAATTACCCCACAATTACTATTGAAAAGTCTCTCAAAACATATGCCTTCTGCACAACAGAATATTTCTGAGGCAGAATTTATATTAGTAGGTGAAGTAGAGATATGTATGAAGTAGAAATAATGAAAGTCAGGACCTCTACTTGCTTCATACTCTGATATGCTCCCTTTGTTTAGTCTTTTAGTTGGCTTCAAATTCTAATAATTAAGGAAGCTCATAAGATGGTTTGCAGAAACAGAATATTAGTGAAGGGATTATTGAGTGCTTTACCCATAAGTCAGTTAAACAGGATGCATACATCTTATAATGCTAAGTAATCTATTAAACAAATAGATGCCTATGATTAGATGGACTTATAAATTAATGTCTACATTACTAATATTATTATGAACATAAATATTTTATAGCATCTATTATAGCAGATTTCAGGTAATTGATGCCTCCAGAAATATTTCTTGATCTGAAATGAAAATATATCTTTGATAAATGGGTTTGATTAGATATATACCATAGAGTTAAAACTGACTCATCAGCTGGGTGTGATAAAAAAACAATCAGACTAAAGAGTCATCAAATGGATTCTTCAGGTGTCATTATTAGGAAAAGCACATCACTGCACAAGTGGCTTTGCCCATGGTGGTTGTAACTGACAACCAAATGGCCTCTATTGGCAGCATGTTGTTTTCACAGTACAGCTGATAATTCAGGGAAACACAAACTCATGGTTATGTATCAGCGAGCAACTCAGTCAGATGGCTCTACCATGTTCAATATGATCACAGTTTCCAGGTAGGTAGAAGGTGAGTTTCTGGCCTTTGCATGCTTCTGACACTCAGAATGAAAAAGTTCTTCAGTTTTATCCCATTACCACTCATCACACATGTGTACCTTACAGTGGAGCTTACAGAAAGTTAGTTACAGGGATTTTCTTAAGTGTGGGAATAGATAAAGAATGAAAGGAAAATGATGGCATATGCCACAATTAAGGGGACGCAAATTCTTTTATGATTGTGTTCTGAAGAATCCAAACAGTTTTGTGACATTTTAGACAGGAAAAGTCATTTTTATACTGAAGTAATGTAGGGTTGTGCAAAGCTTCATGTCAGCTGATAAAGAAAAATATTACTTTCATAGGTTCACACAAGAAGTTCAAGTATTTCATCTCAGCTTCGATTTTTAAGCCATTTTCCTGCAAACTGGCAAATTTCTGCCTACAGCAAACTGATGAAAATTCATGGATGTTTTCATTCCTCCAGTTTAGGGCAGAATAGTAAAACTTTTGCCTTAGATCAAACTTTTGAATATTTGAGGGGAAAAAAAAACCACATTCACTTTTCAAATGTGAATACCCAAAGTGAAATGTGGTCGTTTCTTACATTTTTAGATGCCTGGAAGTTTTCCACAAACTTCTATAACAGTCACTCTGCAGGCTTCTGCTATAAATGTTTCAGGAACTATCTAGGGAAATATTCTATTGAGAGAGAAGGCAGGATTATCTAGCAGATAGAGCGTGGAATTTGGACTTAGACAACCATCTGAGACCTGCACCTGCCTCTTTCATTGCCTTATGGTGCAGCACTGTATAAATGATTCAGACGCTCTTTGCGTATATTTTTCCCTGTGGCAATAGAAGGAAATGGGCTAAGCATTAGCCCCTTCTCAACGGTCAGAGAATACCATAAAGGTAAATATGACATTGTCTGTAAAGTGCGCTGACCTTTAATCCAGGAAAACAGTGCAGATATGTGAAGTCAGAGAGATTGTACAGAGATTATAGAATCCTAGCATAGAAACCTATGGAGCCTGCTCCCTCACCTCTGTATTCAGCCAGGGGTCCCTTTGACACAGTGTCAACTTATAGGTGTTACCACTTGCCAATTCCTTCAACACAAATCTTTCCTTTAGCATCTGACTAATCTCACTCTGGGACTGTGAGCCTTTCACTTTACCTCTCAAAGTCATATGTTGGCTCATTTGTAAATAAGAAGGTTAAGCTAGATTTCATGGGCAAGTTATAAAGTTCTCTGGAAAAAAAGTGCTGCTTAAAAGTTTTATATTTCGTTGTGCTGTGGGAAAGCTCATGCTGAGTTTGTATTCTGTCAGAATCTACAATCATTTCTTGTCATTAAGATCAATATCCCAATTTTATAGACCATGGATGCTTCAGGTAGAGAAGAGCAAGATTGTAATATGATGCTCTCAAAACTAGGCTCTAACTGTAATTCTTAACTTAATCATAGTTAAACAGAATGTTCCCAAGCTCTATTAAACTTTAATACTTAACTCAGTAGAGATTTGGTTTTGCCTATAAGTACTAACTTATATGAATAGGCTGGTTCTTGATAATAGAACTTGTGCAGCAGTGAGCAAAGTATCTGTAAAACAGAGTGGAGAGTGCAGTGACACGCTTACGGCCACCCCAGTGTTGCTGGGCTCAGGTGAACCTTCTACCTCAGCCTTCCAAGTAGCCGGATCTATAGGCGGGCTACCATACCTGGCTAATTTTTTTGATTTATTGTAGAGATGAGGTCTCACCAATTTCCCAGGCTGTTCTCTAACCTGTGGGCTCAGGCGATCCCCTCACCTCGGCCTCCCAAAGTGCTGGGATTATTGACTTGAGCCGAATATTTAAAATTTTTTAAATATGCTTCTATTTAAAAAAAAATTGGCAAAATATTTGCTTTAAATAAGGTCACCAAAAGGTCTAATGTTAACATGTCTAGTCAATTCAGATAAATAGTAAACAAATTTTAAATAAAGTATAAAATATGTCATTTGGTTTATGAGAAAAATTGCAAATTTTGATTTTTCCCTTTTAAATAGGCATGTTTTAGTGTGTAATGTAGACAGCCTATCATCAAACTAAAATGTATCTGTATTGCATGATGTAAATAATGTGAATAGTGATCATGTATTGAAAAATAAAAATCAATTATGTTGAATGTAAAAGATATACATTTTCCTAGAATTAAAAAAATATGGTTTTAAATAGTGTTATAAACTGACAATAAAAAATTGTGACAAGAATGGCTGTTTTAACATATTATAGAATATGCTTATTTAGTCATATGAAGTTTGGAAGTCTGTAATATGTAAAGTTTAAATCAGTATTTTCCAATAGAAATATAATGCAAGCCACATATACATTTTTTAATGTTTGTAGTTTCTACACTAATAGTAGAAAAAAGTGGGTAAATTAGGTTTACATATGTTTGTATACATTATTTGTTTGTATACATTTGTTTGTATACATTTTATTTAGCACAATATATAATACACTATCACCTTAACATAAAATTACTGATATACTGCATTTTTTTAAACTAAACTTTCAACATTCAGTCTGTATTTTACTTGCACTATAATTCAATTGAGATTAGGTACATTTCAAGAATACAATGGCCACATGTGACTGGTGACTATTTGGTAGCAAAAATCTAGATGGTAGCAATACAGTAGTAAGCAACAGACGTGTGATGACTACCTTAGAGTTTATAGTCAAGAATGAAAAATGGACTCTGAACAATAAAACAAAATGTAATGCTTTGCAATGTAATTTTTAAAATGCATTGCTGTCATGTGCAGCATAGCAACAATTTGGTCAACAATAGCCTGTATATATGATGATGAACCTGTAGATTATTAGTATTATTATTTTACTTTTTGTAGTGACAGGGTCTTTCTATGCTGCCTAGGCTGGTCTCAGAACCCAGGTTGCAAGCAATGTCCCACCTCTGCCTCCCAAACTGGTACACTTACAGGTATGAGCCGCTGTGCTGGGCTCATAGATCATGATACTGTACCTTTTCTATGTTTAGATATGTTTAGATACTCAGTACTTGCCCTTGTGTTATAGTTGTCTACTGTATTAGTACTGTAATATGGCATAAAGTTTTGTAGCCTGGAGCAATAGGCTATACCATATATCCTAGGTGTGTAGTAGGCTTGACCATATAGGTTTTTGTAAATATACTCTATGATGTTCACACAATGATGAAATCACCTAACAATTCATTTCTCCAAGTGTCTCCCTGTTGTTAAGTGATGCGTGACTGTAAATAAAATTAGTATTGTTGAATACATGCCCTCAGTTAATAAATTTCAACTTCAGATATGCCATAATATGTTTTTCTATGTAAGTGAGATCACTCTTGGCATTTTAAAGAAAATGCATCCTAAATTAATATACTTTTATAATCTAGTAACATGGTTTTATCTTTATGCTTCTCACTTTTCCCATATCAGATTGCATTGCAAATTTGAAGTAAAAGAAGCATGAACCAGAGCATAATAATCTTTTAATATAGTTATAGATAATCAAAACATTAAAAAATCTTTGTATAAAATATAAATTTTCAAGGAAAATTTCATTTAGGGTAAGAGAAAATTCAATATTTTCTCATGTACTTTCTATAGCTTTAAAATTTCTGTGATTCTGCTGACATGTGTTTGCAAAGGCTGCTCACTAAGCATTATAGACGTTTTCTAGGTTTATTACAGAATTAGTTTATTTCTTATGAAATCTTGCACTTAGACCAATTTATATATAAAGGCTGGTGTGAAGAAAGTACTTAAGTATTCAGATAATGTAAATGTAAAACAATTAACCATATAAGAATAATAATTTATATATGAAATAGACTTAGTTGTTTAAAGTTATGCCTTTATTGATTTCATGTAGCTGAGGCTTAACTGTGGATATAACTGGAGATGGTTATCTATTTATCGAGATTTTTAAGAATGCCAAAAAGCACAGATGAACCAAAAGTTTAGTGTTCACTCTTCTAACTAAAAATATATCTTTTTCCATGTTGCTTCTTAAACTAAAAGTACTGTATAATTTCAGACAGAGAAGATTCTATGGATCAGAAGAATCAAGTCCACGAGAAAAACTTCTCTAAACTGGGATTTTACCACTGAATAAAGTTGGACTTTTTCTAGAAGGAGTAGGCAGATCCTTCTCATTTGGAAAAGCAGCATAAATAAAAAGAGTGGAAATTGGCAAGATTTGTAAGGAGAATAAAGCAAATGGCTTAAACTAGGGACACTGTGGCAGTTTTAAAAGGATGAACAATCTAAGGCTAGTTAATGGAGACTTGATTCAGTAGGTGATATGGTACCAATATAGCTTTAAATAAGTGAAGTAGCATAATGAAAATGGCATTTTTGGAAGATTCATCCAGCAGATGTGACAGGGTTGATTTAAAGACACTAAAGAAAAATATCAAGAAGGTTGAGTGGAGAGACCAGATCCAATAATAGATTTGGAAGATTTAAACAAGGCTTCTTAAAATGAGAGACTCATGCTTTTTGACAGCATAGGATATGGAAATGGTAAAAAGGGCGAGTAAGAGAAGGGTGAGAAAAAAATAAATGCGGAATTATGTTTGGATTCAGGGCTCTGGTGGTGAAGTTGTGTCGATATAAAAAGAAGGAAAGACAACTCTTCTGCTGACAGTAGACTATAAGGCTGTGATATTTTGAATTTTAGAGGTGAGTTCTTCTGATTTTCTGTTACCCAGCATAAAATATAGTAGAATTACATTTTATATTATTATTTTTAGACCTCATTCCTCAGAGCTAAAGTGAATTGAAAGTTGGTTGAAATATGACTAAGTGAACTATGGCAATACTTTCATCTCCTTTCTAAAAGCATATGTATTTTGGTTTGAATTATTTAATAAGTTTTGAAACAAAGCAGGATTTATGTTTGCCTTATTTTGACATATGGTTTACATTTTGAAAACTTTGCTATAGAATGCATTGGAAAAAGTTTTGATGATAAAATTGGGCATAGAGCAAAATCACAAACTTCAGAACAGTAATAAACTATAAATTATGTGGTTATATGAGTAAAAAATAATAAATTTGCATCGTTTATCAGGTTTCAATCCTGTTGAGGGCATATGTATTTTTAAAAATTTGTATTTTAAAATCTTAAATTAAATTATTTAAAAATAAAAGAAAGATAAAAATGTAAAACTATCCTTGTGAGTTAGTTTACAGTCTAGTAGAGGAAATGATTATTAAACGGAGAAACACATGTACAATGATATATTTTGATAAGTCTCTGTTATTGGTTGAATTATGTCCCCTAAAATTTCATATGTTCAAGTCCTGATGCCCAATACCTCAGAATGTGACTATATTTGGAAATAGAATCATTATAGATATAATTAGTTAAGATGAAGTCATACTGGAGTAAAGTTGGCCCTTAATGTAATATGACTGGTGTTTTTATGAAAAAGAGAAATTTTGATACAGATATGCATACCTGGAGAGCGTCATGTGAAGATGGAGACAGAACCAAGGTGACCCTTCTACAAGACAAAAGATCACCGGCAAACAACAGAAACTAAGGGAGAGGCATTGAATAGATTCTTCCTCACAGTCCTCAGAAGGAACCCAACCCAGCAGCAGTCCTAGAAAACTAATACAGTGGTAAAGAAGAAGGAAAATTATTGGGCACACGGGGAGTAAATAAGATGATAAAGCTTACTTTAGATTGGAGGAGCAAAAAAGACTTCTTCAAGGAAGTTATGATTAGCCTGAAACCTGAAGGGGGCTGAGCTTAAGCCAATCGTGAAGTATGGGGGGAAAGTAATCTGGACATAAGAACAATCATATGCAAAGGCCCTGAAATAGGAAAGAATTTGGCACAAGTTAGAAATTGAAGTAAGACTAGTGAGTCTGGTACACAGCCAATGAAGGTGAAAGTGACGCAAGATATGACTGGATAGATGCTGGGAAGGAATTTGACTTTTATTCTACGAGTAGTCAGGAGATGTGATGTTAGTGGGTTTTAATCAAGTGGTGACTTGATCTAATTTACCTATTAAATAAATTCTAACCACTATTAGAGAATGGTATGTAGGGAAACAGAAAATGACATCAATGGGCCAGATAATCTGGCCTGAATTAGGCTAGTGAAAGTAGATAAGCGATAACTGGAGCAAATATTTTATATTGGAAGTTAGGAAGAGTATGCAGTAAAGAATTTCTCGAGGTTTTTGTCTTGAGCTATTGGCTAGCTTTTTAAAAAAATATGATTTATTGAGAAGCTAGAAGAGGGTGGGAAAGACTAAGAAAAGGATAGAATGAAAGAATAACAGAACAAGAACAAGAATGTGTTAAAATTGAGATGCCCATGAGAGAGTCAAGTAGAAATGTCAAGTAAGCAGCTTGTGACTTCCAAGAAAGGTCAAAGGCAGAGGTGGAGAAATGGAAGTTAAATACGTCATGCAGTGATCACAGGAAGCTAATAGCACAGCTTAAACTAAAGCTGAAGGCTCCTGGTTCCCAATCCAGTGTTCTTGCAACCTGACACAAATACCCAGTCAATGGCTTTATGGTATCCCTTGATTAATTAGTAAGGGATTACTTTCTTGGGTTGTATTGTAAATAGATGCACAAACATCTGTGTAGCAAAAAGGCATAGATGGATAGAGAGTCAAACACAAGGAAATAAGACTAAGAAGTCTTGGGTTCTATTTTCAGCTTTGCCACTACTGTAATTAGTTTACACATGATTCACTGAAATGAGCAAGTAGTGTTAGTTGATCTCTAAGATACCTCTTAGTTTTCAAATTTGAGGATTCCCCACAATTGAGCTCCCGAGTACATAATCTAATATGTTACTGCACATATGTACAAGGAGGTATGTATAAAGAACCTCACTAAAACGATGTTAAAAACAAAATTTAAATGAATCTAAGTTTCCATCAATAGATATAAAACAGTCGATGTTTATGTGGCAAATGCTATTTCACTGTTTAAAAGAATGAGCTAAATCTGTGTATATACAAAGATCACAAATACAGAATGTTGGATGACAAAAATGTTTGTCTCAGAATAATACTTGAAATAATTTATTTTTAATATATATGCACAAGTAAGTAAAAATGCTGAAAATGGATAGGAGGGATGAGATCCTAGTTAACTGTTGGAATGAGGGAAAGAAATAAGACTAGATGGATTATGAGAAAGCTTCAAACTCACAATGTTTTATATAAAATCATATTTAAACTGTATAAAACAGGGTTAAACAGGAGTTCATTATATTATTCTTTGTATATTTATGTTACATGAATTTTATAACTCTATAAGTAAGTTAAAACCAGTTATTTTCAATTTTTTATTATGGAGAATAAAAAGTTTCACTTCAATATAGTGAATATTTTATGCCACATCACTAATTTCCTAATATAGAGATATCATTGTATGCCTTATAACATTGGGTTTTCATTTTTCCTCTTTAAATTTACACTTCCTTTTTTTTTTTTTTTTTTGAGTTGGAGTCTCACTCTGTCGCCCAGGCTGGAGTACAGTGGCACACTCACAGTCACTGTAGCCTCTACCTGCTGGACTCAGGCCATCCTTCCACCTCAACCTTCCCAGTATTTGGAACTACAGGCATGCGCCACCATGCCTGGCTAATTTTTTTTATTTATTGTAGACATGAGGTCTCTCCATGTTGCCCAGGCTGGTCTCGAACCCTTGGGCTTGGGCAATCCTTTTGCCTCCACCTCCCAAGCGCTGGGATTACAGGCGTGAGCCACTGCGCCTGGTTTGCACTTCAATTTTACTGAACAAACTATGATGTGTGTGCTGCAGTTGTGTTGAGCACTGCCACACTTACATTTATTTCAGGTTAACAACTTCCTAAAGGAAACACCTATTTTACGAACAGCAAATCTGAGATTCCTAGAGGTTTATTGGTCAAATTTTTTAAAAAGAAAAAATATATAAGACAACATCAAGAAAAACACTGCAATAAATACATTTGACAAGAAGATCACAAATGTAACTTTACTGTCTTTAGATTTTGGGTTCTTTCTTTCTCTTCTTCTCAGCCTATTGTTCCTGTTCCTCATCTTACATTTTTTTGTTATATTTGAATGATGAGCCCAAAGCATGAAAAGCTGTTGTTTTCAACCTTTATTAATGTTTCCCAACTCATTTCCCTGTTTGCCTGCTGACAAGCTGCCAAAATCACCCTCTGGTGAATTGTAAAAAGACTGGGGTAGCAGTTTTGGGACCCAAAATGTGTTGTAGATAATTAGTAAATCAGAACTTTGTCACAGCAGATACTTTGCTACCCACACATCTCTATTTTTAAGCCTTGTGTGTCACACAATGTGTATTCATTGTCTGTTTTAGTGTGAGTAGCACATCTTTGCATTGCATATAATACAGCTGAGTTGAATGAAAATTTTCATTATTCTTTTGTCATTTTGTATTGTCACTGGTTAACACATGAGATATACATATTTGGTGAATAATTGAGTTCACTGTTAGCTTTTAGATAGCTTTAGAAAGGGGAGGAATTGTCTATTTTGCTTTTAACTAAAATTAATACAAACACCATAGTCTTTGTTTTCCAATAAAAGTAGAAAACAAAAAGTCTCTTTAGATGATCACGTTTGTTTTCTGGCTAATTAGTTCCAAATAATTTGATTGGCAAGAAGAGTGGGTCACATTAGCGCTCGAATCACACAGAATTGGTTTTTTCAGTGTAATTTAGGAGGTGACATGTTGAGGTAAAACAATTAGATGTAGGATGCTTAAAATGTGAGGGTTATCAGCTGGTTTTCCTGAGAATCAGATGGAGAGTTGTAGGTAGTGAATTATAATCCAGTAATCTGTTCCCTTTAAAATAGTACCTGATGGCACAGCCTCTGTGCATATGTGTGCTCAGATGTGTGTGTTATATGAACAGATGCACTTAACACTTGCCCCATTTCATTCTTCCCTTAATTTTCAGCCCATAGAGAAAGTGGATGAAAGTCGGATATGAGAATATTCATGTGGCAACTTACATTTTAGTAACAGAGGAAATCTATTGGTTTACATAGTGTCAATGACATAGCCATAATAAAATGGACTGACTGCTATAATGTTATAAAAAGATGATTTATTTTCAAAAGAGTAATAATGTCAGTCTTAAAGTTGAAAAGGAAAAGCAGGACAGATCATGTTTCTTCTCACATCTAAGAAGGTTAACTTGAAGAAGGCACACAGACTCTAAAAGTTGTAGATTCTATATCTGTAGATGGGCACAGAAAGTTGTTCTTCCTACTTTAAAAGATGCTTCTTAGGTATGAATTGATATAGATAAAATTTCTTTGACATTTCTCAGATGTTTTACACATTTAAGATATTACTATTAATCTAAATTAGGAAAGAAGAATTTTCCCTAAATCAGAATTTATTAAATATGAATAGGTACCTATTGTATTTCAATTGTATTGTTCTAGGTATTGGGAAGCCAGCAGTAAACAAATAAGACAAGAATTCCTGTCCTCATAGATCTCACATTTTAGTGAATTGAAAAAACAATAATAGATAAAATTTGTATTGTGTCAATTAGTGATGTGTTAGAAAGTAAAATAAGACAAAGAAGTTATTTTAAACATGAGTAATTTGCAGAATAATTTGAAGGAGATAATGGTTTAAGCAGTGAGTGAGAGCCAAGTTGTATATTTAATTACCAGTTTAAAGAAAACATTCATTATTGAGCAAATGGTCTATTACTACTCAATCAGAGCCATGTACATCACTTACCTATATTTTATAGAAAACTCGGCCAAGTGGTTTTTTCTCACTTCACCCTTTTATATTTGAAATAAAAATTAAAATTAATGTATCCTGTCTACACATTTCCTTTGACGAACAAAAAAAATTATTATATAAGAAAAATAAATGAAATGTTTGTGTAAGGTAATGCGAATGCAATGTAAAAAAAGTCAATTTGATATTAACATATGCAAAATATTTTAGAAGGGTAACTCTATTATTCAAAATGACAAAATGTACTTAAAAGTCAAAAAAGAAAATGTTGGATTAGCCTCACCCTCACACACAAAATAAATGTACCTGTCTTGGCACAGGTTCCCTAGAAAACAGATCTGGAGGCAAAAGGCTATGCTTTCATTAGGGAGAAAAATCTCAAGAAAGCATGAGAAAGAGAAAAAGGGTAACGAAGCAGGGAAGGAAGGAATGCATTACCAAATTGACCACAGAGTCGTAGGCGAAACTGATTCCTCAGTGTCTTCAGGACACATCTTCTGTGTGTGAATTTTTGAGCCTTCCCAGAGTCTATTGAGGTGATGTGTAAGGAGGAATGAATATACTCAAAATAGGACCTGAACAGGGAGTTGAAGCACAGGTGAAGGTGATAACTGAGCAACTGGATAGCAGAAAGCTTTAAAAGAGAAGCTGCCACATGTTGCTAATGACAAGAGAAGGTCAAGAGCAGATGCATCAGAAGCAGACATTCATCCTAAAACACGATGTGTGTCTAGACCTCTCCTCCTTACAAGGACTGAGGCCCTGCAGACTGGGGCCTTCCCACTATGCCTTCATATCACGGAGAGAAAGAAAGGAAAGGAGAAAGGGGTGATGTTTTGAGATAATGATATCGAGCTCATACAGAAATGATTCAGTTAATGAGAAATATTTTAACCACCCTAATATGGAAAACTCAAGTTTGTTTTCTGCTACAAATGTGAAAAGGAAGATTTGTGAACAAGCCCAATTCTAAAGAAATAAAATCAAATATCTGCACCTTACGGGGTACCATTAAGTTTTAAACTACGTATACTTTTACACATGTATGAAAAAATATATATATTTACTTGACTGTTAAGAGTAGTAATCTTTAAGCAGTGAGTTTGTGGATTACTTCTATTTTTTCTTTAATTCTTGTATATTTTTGAATGAACATAAATCAGCTTTGCAGTAAGAAAGAAAATTTTGTATTAGAACAGATGCATCGTGCCTTCATCCATTCTGTGCTTGCTGAAGCTTGTTAATCTGAAAAACTTATTTCACTTTCAAGTATTAATGGGCTAATAAGTCATTTTGGGGTAAGTTACTTTTCAAAACTGCTGAAATCACATCTGTAACTGCACTTGAATTCTAACTGCTGGTAAGAAGGGCCTGACTATAGCTGCTGTAACCTAATATAAGAAAACAAGATAAAATATGCTGTTCCCTGAACAAGTTCTTATAAATATATAACTAATTGAAATAGTCACATTTTAATAAGTTGGTAAACTACCTTTTGAATCCATTCATTTCTGTACATGAAGCTTTGATAGAACTTGGCTTAGTTTTTCATAAAGTAGCAATAGAGTTCACTTCCATTTGTTCTCAGAAATGTTGCCAGATGTTAGTGCATAGTTTTAAATCTATTCAATTAATTGAAATTTTAAGAAAATGAGGTACAAGCTCAGCTGTAAAGAATTGTAGATGAGAAGCTTACAATGATCTGTGATTAGAGTAGCATATGAATGTCTCCCCACTCCTGTAATACAAAGCTTACACCTAACCAAAATGTTAGAAAATGCGTACAGAGGACTGGGTGTGCAAACTGCCCATTGATGTGAATTCCAGCTTTCAGAATGACTGATAATACATGCATGCAAATAAGCACATATATATATATATATATATACACATTCACAAATCAAGAAAGGAAAGAGAGCAGTAACTTGATCTTGAGTTTTCCTATTGGATCTAGATTCTTCGTGTTGTCAGAAAAATTTGATTCACTCTTCTTTCTGTTTCTTTCTTTATAGTTTTTACAGAATTAATTTTATGAATAATTTTTGGCTATAAAATA
The DNA here is from genome assembly GCA_963574415.1 of Tarsius wallacei. Taxonomy (NCBI): domain Eukaryota; kingdom Metazoa; phylum Chordata; class Mammalia; order Primates; family Tarsiidae; genus Tarsius; species Tarsius wallacei. The sequence continues at coordinate 18,759 of CAUYQG010095022.1, forward strand.
AAGGAAAAAATTTTATGGTAATTTTATGGTAATCACATATATATTAAAGTTATCAAAAGTGTTAGGATTAAAGCATCAAACAGTTGAGAAGAGCTACTTCCTTCAGAGATGAAAAATTTTGTATATTGGTTAAAATACTTGGTGTTGCAAGTAATGAAAGTTCCACTTAATGTGACTGTAATGGTAAATTTTGTTTATCAACTTGACTGGTCCATAGGATGCTCAGATACTTAATTACTTTTTAAATTTTTATTTCAATAGCTTTAGGGGGTACAGATAATTTTTGGTTACATGGATGCATTGCAGAGTGACAAAGAAGTTTGGGCTTTAAGTGTACCTAGTGGGCACAATGTGCACATGTACAGGAGGTGGGTACACTTAAAGCCCAGATATTTAAACGTTATTCTGGGTGTGTCTATCTATGTTTTTCTGTATGACATTAACACTTGAATTGGTATATCAAATACAACAGATTTCCCTGCCCAATGGTGGTAGGCCTCATTTAATTCATTGAAAGCTTGAAGAGAACATAAATTGAAAAATTCACTTTCCTTGCCTGAGGGTCTTTAAATTTGGTCATCGGTCTTCTGCCTTTGGACTCAGACACACACTGGAACTTATACCTGATTCTCAGGCCTTTGAACTCAAAATAGAATTAAACTATCAGCTCTCATGGGTCTCCAGTTTGCAAGTCTTGGGACTTCCTAGCCTCCAGACTGTATGGGTCAATTCTTTGTAATTTCTATAGACAGATAGACAGACAGAGAGATAGTAGATAGATAGATGGATGATAGATATATCTTCTATTGGTTCTGTTTCTCTGAAAATTATGTTGGCTTAACAATTAAAGGAATGTATTGGTTCAAGCAACAAGAAGTCCAGAGTTAAAGCAGATTTACAGTTGACTGGTTCAGTAGTTCCAGAGTGTCATGAAAGACTAATATCGTATATTGTCAATACTCTGTTTTTCTACAGTCAGTTGCATGTTAAAGGCATTACCCTGGTAGTTAGAGAAGTTGCCAGTAGCAATTTGACTTATGTGTTTCCTTGTTAATGACCAGGATATTAACATAGACCCTTGCTTTAACTTGACATTGAACCAATGACTATGTCCAAAGGAACCATAGGAGACACCTGTCTAAAGTCAATTAGATGCACAGCTGGATGGCAGTAATATCTTCCCTGAAGTATGCAAGTGGAGGCTGGAGTTGTAGATGCTTGAATGGTAATCTGGAAAACATATGAAGAATAGAGTTCTAATTCTGTATATGCAACCAAAAATGTTCACTCTACCTGGGCTTACTTACAGGGGAGACCCTGTGGGCAGGGTCATAGTCAGTAGCTACTACCTTTTTAGAGAGCCAACAGCAAAAGATCTTGAGTTGAAAAACAACTGTACCTCAGGTTAGATGATTTTACAATGAGTTTATGACCATAGAAAATATGCAATTAACAAAACTGGTTTCTTCTATAAAATAAAATTATATTATTGACATAGGTTTGCAAAAAAGTTACTGGAATCTTCCAATTAGAATCATAGATTTCTTGACAAGAGACTAGGAAGTAATGGTTTAATAGTTACCACCCACAGTGAGTATGCTCATGAATAAGAAGAAAGATGCCTTCATTTACCTACTCTCTCTTTCCATTACTCTTTCCTCTTTCTCCTTTTCAAATGACAGAACCCAGATGAATGACAAGTCTGAAATAAATTATGAGACTTCTGCAAATAATTAAGTAATTAGTTTATTTTTATATGCTGGTTAATTATATTAGGAAATTGCAATTCAAAGATAACAAGGCAGAAACTTTCATTATTAGTTCTGCTGCTGAAGAAAATAAATAAACATAAGAGATATACAGACTGAAAAAGAAGAAATAAAACTATTTTTGTTCACAGATATCCTGGTTGTCTATGTAGAAAATCACAAAGAATTAACCAAATATCTTCTGGCATTAATAAGTGAGTATACTAAAACTGCAGGATCCAAAGATAATATACAAAAACCAATTGATTGCTGGATACCCACATTAAACAATAAAAATTGAGAATTAAAATCCAATGCCATTTATAATTGTGACATCAAGAAAATACGTTTAGGTATAAATCTAACAATATATGTACAGGATCCATATGCAGAAAAATACAAAACTCTAATCAAATAAATCAAATCTAATCTAAATTATAAAAATATACTCATGGTTTGTAAGAGTCAATATTGTTAAGATGTAAATTCTTCCAAATGTGGTTAATGTAATCCTAACCTAAACCCAAGAAAGCTATTTTGTACAAATTGACAAACTAATTCTGTTTACACGAAAACACAAAGGACTGATAATAGACAAACTAACCTTAAAGAAAAACATATTGAAAGACTTCTATTCTCTTATTTCAAGTCTTACTATAAAGCTACAGTGAAGACAAGTGGTACTGGCAATAGAATGTTCACATAGATCAATGAAGCAGAATATATAGAAATAATCATATATATAGTCAGCTGATCTTTTAAAATTAAGAAAAGAAAGTTCAATGAAGATAGGAAAATGTTTAAACAAATGGTGATGGAAAAATTTGACATCCATATGTAAAAAATTTAATCTATACACAAATCATATCTTTTTCAGAAATTAATTCAAAATGAATCATATATATAAATGTACAGCACAGATTGACAAAAGAGTAAAAAAAGAAGACAGCTATATGACTTCAGTTTGATAATTACTTTTTAGATACAGGTTGAGTACCTCTTATCTGAAAAACTTGAAACCAGAAATGTCTCAGAATTCAGATTTTGAAATATTAAAATATTGAAACCCAAATAATGAAGTATCTTTGGGATACGACCCAAATCTAAATACACTTTTTATTTATGTTTTATATACAGCTTATACACATAGCCTGAATGTGATTTGATATAATATTTTTAATAATTTTGTGCATGCAATGGAATATTATGCAGCCATAAAGAAGGACAAACTTTTGGACTTCGCAGCAACTTGGATGGATTTAGAGTCTATCATACACAGTGATCTATCACAGAAACAAAGAACAGAGTACCATATGTTCTCACTCATAAATGGACTTGAACAATTATAGTACTATAAGAAAGGGATTGGCAGTAGTGGGAAACTGCCAGGGGAGGAAGGAGCACACCTCATCAACAAGGGTACCTGCATAATAAACATTTGTATACCTCACCCTGAATTGTACCTCACATCTTTAAAATAAAGAAAAAAAATACAGAAAAAAATAAAAAAAATTGTGTATGAAACTAAGTCTGTGTTAAATATTTATGTGTGAAATTTCCAACTTTTGTGGTGTCTTTTCAGCATTAAGAAAGATTTCTTAACCTGTATAACAGCAAAAGAGCAATAAAAACAACAGACATTGATAAGTTGGATTTTATTAAAATTTAAAACTTTTGCTCTATGGATGACACTGTTATGAGAATAAAAAGACAGATAGCAGATCTGGAGAAATATTTCTAAAACATATATGTGATAAGTGATTTGTATGTGAAATACAGAAAGAGTTCTTAGAAACTCATCAATAGAGAAACAAACAACCCAATAAAAAATGGGCCAAAAATCTGAATAAATGTTACACCAAAGAACATGTAGGTAGAAAATGACCATGTAAAAAGATTCTCAACTTCATTTGTGATTAGGTAATCACAAAATGAAAACAATCATAAAACACTCCAATATGCCTAAGGGACTAACTAAGGCCCCCAAAACTAACAAGGCAAACTGCTAACAACAATGCAAAACAACAGAACTCTCATTCCTTGCTTTTGGAATGCAAAATTGGATGACCACTTTAAAAATTAGCTTGACATTTTCTTAAAAAACTCAACAGCCTCATTAGAAGAAAGTTTGGCAGCTTACAAATGTAAACATTGTCTTACAATACAATCCAGTAATCACACTACTAGATATTTACTCAACTTATTTGAAAACTTATGTTCACACAAAAACCTACACAGAAATGATTATGCTGGCTTTAGTCATAATCATCAAAACCTAGAAACAATTAAGTTGTTTCTATATATGGATAAACAAACTGTGGTACATCCATAACTGGAATATTATTCAAAGGTAAAAATAATTGGGCTGTCAAGCCATAAAAATATGTGTATATGTCCAAGCAAAAACAAAACAAAACAAAACAATAATCTGACAAAGCAACATACTGTATGGTTTATATTTATATGACCCTCTGGAAAAAGCCTAACTATAGCACTACATAAAGATCAGTTTTTCCAATGGGTTTGAATAGGTGAAACACATGCTAATTTTAGGGGATTGAAACTATTGTGTATAATACTGCAAATGTGCATACATGATGCATTCTGCAGTTGTTAAAATCCATAGAACTTACTGCACTAAGAGTGAACGGAAACTTATGCAAACTAAATAAAGAAGGAGGTTGAAGGACCTCAGCATCGAATACAGAAAATAGCATATGGAATAGAATAGAAATAGAATATAGAATAAATAGAATATAAATGTATGAAAAACTTATTGAAGGGGATGGGGAAAGTTGCCAAACTAATGAACTTTAAAAAGCAGTGGAGTTTGTAAGATTAAAATAAAAATCTGTAGATAGACACTGTACTCTGGTAGACAAAGTTGATTCCCATTAGGATCAGGGTTAACCATCATGATATTAGCATATACGTACGCTAGTTTTAAACAATTACTTAAATGGATGTGGATGGTGAAAGCCAGGATTTTTACTATTAGTGAGTGAGTTTACAGATAACTAGAGGAGGCTAGAATGATCTATGTGGTAATGCATTAGAGTTGGAGACATCAGTATGAACGCATGTTTACTTTAATGTAGATGCAAATAGTTACATATAGAAATATGTATAGATATGTGTAAATACATGGATTAGTATACACACATGTTTCCTTGCTTTGTCAGCTAAGAAGACAGGAGCAATCATATCCAAGGGGTAACAAGCATGTCTAGCACACAGACCTTGGTTTCTAATATGAATCTCCAACAAAAAGAAACCAGGTCTCCTCGAAGAAACATTTGATTCTACAACTAAGGCAAGACGTATGGAAGGTGAGCCTGAAACATCTTGTAGTACCAGAAAGTAAGAATGTATTAAACAAACAAACAAAAACCCACGATGATAAGGGAAAGTCAAGAAAATGTAGTTGCTAGCTAAAAGAGCACACAGTGGCCAACGCTAGAAAGGCTTGAGCAATAAAATGTATAAATAAACTTTGAATGATAATCCAAAGTATAAAATAAATATCATGAGTACACAATGACATAAGTAAATAATTGAATGAAGAAATAAGTGGAAGAGAAAAGACAACTCTTCTACCCAGAATAATTGTGAATAATGAGTGTAGATACTTCATCTTCTAGATGGTGGAGCATAACTCTCTGCTCCCTAACAATGGGCTGCACATAGCTTTCTGAAGGGTACAATAAAAATGAGTAAAATATAATGGCAAGTTTACAGTGGAGAAATCTGATAAACACCAATTCAACCAGGTGTTGAAGGTCAACATCAACAATAAGTCATGTTGACAGTATAAATTCTTGCTGTGATTTGATGAAATGACACTTTACTATTGGAGTTTTCTTCAACCATGCAAAAATATGGGACAAATCTTAAGGGACATTCTAACAACATACCTGACTACTTCTGCTTGAAACTGTCAAGGTCATCATAAACCAGAAAGATTCAAGGAACTATTATAGTCAAGAGGAACTTAAGGAGACAAGACAGGTAACATGGATGGAATAGAGAGAGAACATTAGGTAAAAGTTGAAAGAAAAACTGAAACTAAAATTTGAATTTCAGTTAATAATAATGCATCAACATTAGTTCATTAGTCATATTAGTGTAAAGTGTTAATAATAGGGGAAACTGGAGCTGATATTTTCACTCTTTGTATTATCTTCACTTTTTTTCTGTTAATCTAAAACTTTTCTAAAAATAAAAATAACTATCAAGAAGAAAATAAAATTAATGTCAGCAAATCTTCAATTGTTTTAAAACAAATATTTTGCATTTAGAGTTTTTTAAAATCAGCATTCAAGAGTGAAAGAATAAAAGATATAATTTGGGGAAAAAGAACCTCAGCAAGTTTAACACTCATGAGCCTTTGTAACATGTATTACTTGAAGATTTTCCTAGTAAGATTTAATTAAAATTAACAAATGGACAAGATTTTGATATAAATAACAGTAGTGTGTAAAGAAATAAGTAAACATAATAAAGATTAAATAATTTTTATGATAATGCAAATACTTAACAGAAATATCAGATGCTCTGGTGTGCTGTGAAGCACACTGATATATTTTAGAGATTTACAAAAAAATATATATATGTACATATTTGAGTTGGAGTTTCACTCTTGCACTCTTGTTGCCCAGACTGGAGTGCAGTGGCACATATTTATGTTTTAAATATTGAGTTACCAGTAGCAGAAAAGAAAATGCATATGCAACTTCCAAATAATAGGAAATACATAAAATTATCACAACAACAGAAAACTACAAGATCAATCAGAAAAAGAGTGAAAGTAAAAGAAAATAGATTTTTAAAAAATCATAAAAAATAGAATACATAAAATAAAATGGTAGATATACTTACAATTATTCATTAATCAAAAAATATTGAGTTAAATTCTATCTTAAAATAAAGATATTCTTCAAATATCTTTAAAATTTCCAAACAAAATCCATTGCTATACAAGAGCCATACTTGAAATTAAAATACATAAAAAAGATTGAATGTGAAAGGGTAGAATAATGCATTGCTAGCAGACATTAATCAAAAGAAAGAAGATGAAGAAAAGTTATTATCAGGCAAAATATAATTCAAAGTGAATGACTTATATGAGGCAAAGAAAAATATTTCAAAGTGCTAAAAACAGCAAAGCAAGGTGATATGACAGTTGTGAAATTCCATATGTACATAGTTACAAAATACATAGAGCAAAACTTTATGGACAGCAAGGAAAAATTTACCAATTCTAATATAAAAGAATTTAAACCTGTGTTAGAAACTAGTGGAGCAGGTAAAAATTGGTATAACAATTGAAAAAAACATTTTACAAGCTTGTGTGTGTATTTATGTGTGTGTGCTTATGTATATGTGTGTTCGTGTGGTACGTGTTTATGTATAGGCTTATATATATATTCTCAAAAAGAATAATAAGCATTTCTCTTCAAACATACATGTAATATTTAGAAACAATATGTATTAAAACATGGGGAAGATGATTTTGATTCTTCATGCAACAAATCTAAATTCATCTCACCACTTTTTTTTTCTTCTCAGCTAAATAAAACAAAGAGGCTTTTCATTTCAAAGAAAAAAGTGAAAGAACTTAAGGAAGTGACTCCACTGCAGAAAATACATTTGTGTGCCATTTTAATATAATAATAGGGACAGAAATGTAAGCCAGTAGTTTAAAGATAGTATAGGATTAAGGAAAGTGTTTCTTTAAATTGGAAGATAATGTATATTTTTATGCTAATAGATGAACAATTAGAGAAAGATACTTTCATGAACCAGGCTATAAGAAACTATTGTACAAATGAAGACTTGACGTGGAACAAGGAACTTATGACAAGACTGTATTTTCCGTGACAAATTTTGATTTATCCATTTCATGATATTACCAAATAATATATTTTAGCCATATAACTATGAGCAAGAGAGAATCTTCTACCAGGAATTCTGAAACATTTTATTGAAGGTAAATATAAACTCTCTGGTTGAAGATTGATCAGAAATATCGAGAAATGATAATGAGCTGGCAATTTTCAAAATGTGTTATGCTGAAAGTTAATTCTGAAAAAAAATAGTGATAAATCAGATGGGGCTAAGTAGGAGGAAGTGTAAATTACGATTTAAAACCTGTAGATGATGAAAGTATACTTCTTTTCTTCTTTTCAAGTACAATTTTATCCACTTAGACAATGAAATCGAGTAAGACCATGATTCTTTTATCTCCATGGCTGTTTTTTATGCTTTTTCTTTCAAATGATTGTGAAGAGGGGGGCTTTTGTGAACACAGTGGAATATTATGCAGTCATAAAGAAGGACAAACATATGGACTTCATCGCAACTTGGATGGATACTCAGTGATCTATTACAGAAACAAAGAACAGAGTACCATATGTTCTCACTCATAAGCGGACCTTGAACAATTATAATACTATGAAACTGCCAGGGGAAGGGGGAGTGGGGTTAGCAGTTCAGGGAAACTGCCAAGGGAGGGAGGGGCACACCTCATCAACAAGGGTACCTGCATAATGAACATTTGTATACCTAACCCTGAGTTGTACCCCACATCTTTAAAATAAAAATAAAAAAAGAATGTAAAAGAGACTGAAAAAAAAAAAACGACCAGGAAGATAAATTTGATACCCCATGCTTGGACGTTTTCTAGGAAAATGTTACTTTTTTCCCTTTTTATGTCTCCTCTTCCTTCTTTTCCTCTACATTCTTCTTTCTTTTCTTATAAAATCTAAAAATAGGCCTAGCATGGTGGCTCATGCCTGTAATCCCAGCACTTTGAGGCTGAGGTGGAAGGATCGCCTGAGCCCAAGAGGTTGAGGCTGACTATGAGCTGTGATCCTGCCACAGCACTCCAGCATGGGCAACAGCATAAGACTCCGACTCAAAAATAAAATAAAAAAATATAGACTCTAAAAATATATAAAACGATAGACCTGGTTATTCTTCATAATGTGAACTGCTGAGTTCTGAAGCTCAAGTCTTCACTGAATTACTTCTTCGGGGAAGAAGTGGAAAAGTAAAGCAAAAGGAAGCAACAACAAGACTCCAGTTTATTGACAGACTGCCCAAGAATACACATTTGCTTTCTGAAGTCACCTGGAGAGAAACTAATCATTCCTTGTAATTAAACAATAGCTGGGTTGCCTCCAGCCGTTCTACTTTACCAGGTTTTGATTGGTGAAAACTCACACGGAGATGGCACGCTTTCCAGAATCAGTCTAAAAAAGCATGCATGGTTCAAATGAATGAAACAGTACATTGCTGTGGCTTCCTTCTGTCAAGTTTTTCTACATTGCCTGTTATTTTATTTTTGAAGCAGAAATTCGTGTTTTTCACAGTCTTTGAATCTTTCCTACTTTGAAGTAGAATGAAGCTTGTCAAATGAATGGACGAGACACACCCCTTGCATTCCAGGAGGTGATGTTAAAAGCTGTCTAAGACCTATAGATGACTGTTCTCTTAACTCTTTAAGGGATGGAAAATAAAGATGAAAGTACAGCAAAAAATAGGGAAAAGTGATAATGCTAGAAGTGAAATTTGAATTAAATGTAAATTGAGGTATAAGCAAAATACTTGACTTTGGGGATGTTGACAGTGCCACTGTTTGACAGACTCTAGACATGCATCAAGAAGAATTTAGTGAAGACAAACTTATCTACACAAATGAAGAAAGTGATTGTACTACAAAGGGTGTAGGTGTCCCAGGGGATATCTTGGAGATAGTCCACAAAAACTGGAAGTGCAAAAGGATAAAATGCTGGAACCTCATCCAAACTTAGAAAAAAGCATGAAAAAAATGCTAGTTCCATATGGTGAGTTATAAGATAAGAATAGCAAACACATTCTTCAAACGACCTTTGGTAAGTTTTTTAAAAAGAAAAAAAAAACTTTAATTCTCAATCTTCTAAATTGCAATGCACAAAATAAACTTTATTCATATATATTTTCCTTTCCCTGTATATTTATAACTGACAATAAGAGTTTTTAAATTTTTGAAAAAAACTTTAAAGGTTGCAAAACAAACTAGTTTTTTCCATCAAATTTGTGATCATTTTGCACAGTTTTAGCTTGTATGTTCGTTTTTATGGTTTCACATTAGTGTGCAAAGTGGGGTCTGCTTATACTACTAAATAAAACCATCTATTTTAAGCTCTTTGTGAAGTAAAGACTATTTCATCTAGCACTTTTGAAGTATAAAGGTGTCAGAAAATGCCAACTGGCTTCCTTTCACTTTAAGGAGATCCTTTATAAGATGATGAGATGCGAATGATTCAAAAACCTCACTCTTAAAGTCTAGAGTAATAAATGTACTACACATGGTGACCAGACGTCTCACATCAATTTGTTGCCTTAATAATCCTTCTCAGAACCTGACCTCAAAAATCAAGTTCACTTTGTGGATTAAACCTCTTGGAATAAGTTAGTGGAAGCTTAATAATCTATTTTAGTAGCCAGTAGGTAAGGAGACTATTTAATTTATCATCTAAACCAGGACACTATTGAGGAAAAGGAATGCTAAAAATAATTAAAATTATGTAATTCTTGAAATGTTTCTAGACCAATGGATTGGTTTCATTATATTTGTGAGAGTAGGAATAATTTTATTTAAATATTATTTTAACATTTTTTTCTGAAAATAAAAAATAACATACATATGTGTACAGTGAAATAAAATAAAAAACTTCAGATTAATTATATCTAATCATTAAACATTAACATATGCAAAATAGTTTTACTTGGTACTTATATTCTTTTCTCAGTTTTTAAAGTTATACCTGTTTCTAGTAAGATGTCACCATCTTACTAGATAAAAAATATAATCTGGTAATAAGTCTTGATTTTTTTTTTAAAGCAGGATTTATTGAGAGGACTGAAAATCTCCCACAGTGGGAGGAGACTCGAGGGGGTTGACAATTTTTAAATAAAAAATAATAAACAGCATAATTAAATTTGGGGGATTAAGGTATTTAAAATTGTTAATATTTTTCAATTAGATTATCTATATAGATTATAATATTCTAATTTGAAAATCTACACTACAGTTGCTGAATTTCCTGGCAAATTCAGAGCATATGCTATTACATGGAGGCTATGATAAACATGACATTTTTTATTTAAATGTGTAAATATTTTATTTGAACATGTTCACCTGTACTGCCTATTTGCCTTTATTCAGAAAAATTGTATTTTCCAAGTACAACAGTAAGTTATTCAATTAAGTTCTCTTTTTAATGATTCTTTACTATGTATTGCCCATTATGAAGCTGTAAAATCATGGGTCATTCAAAATTCATGCTATTCTTATATAGATTGTCAAATTATCCAGTTGAAAATACATAGAAATTTTTTTTTGACAGCTGTAGTTTTAATTTATATCATATCACATTTACCAAAATGAATTCCAAGAGTGTTCTTATGACAAAACTTTTTAATTTAGGAAAACTCACTTCCTTACCTTGATGATATGTTCCAGCAAAACTTGCCTTTTTATTATTTCAGCAAAATATCAAAATATCAAAATGAAAATAATTTTAATATTAATGTCAAAATTTTGAACTAGATTTACAATAGCATTCTTTTTTTTTTTTTTTTTTTTGAGTTGGAGTCTCACTCCGTCGCCCAGACTAGAGTGCAGTGGCCGCTCCCGGTCACCGCAGCCTCGACCTGCTGGGCTCCGGCGATCCTTCCGCCTCAGCCTTCCAAGTAGCTGGAACTACAGGCGTGCGCTACCACGCCCGGCTAATTTTTTGATTTACTGTAGAGATGAGGTCTCGCCAAGTTGCCCAGGCGGGTCTCGAACTCACGGGCTCAGGCAATCCACTCACCTCAGCCTCCCAAGGCGCTGGATTACAGGCTGAGCCACCGAGCCCGGCTATAATAGCATTCTTAATAACATAAAATGCTTTACCGTCAACTGAATGTATTCCCAAGTCTTAATATGTGATTTCGATTAAAAAAATCAAAGCTATTAAGTTAACTGTTTCTTATTTTAAGCACTTAGGTTATTGACAAAAATTTTCTATTCTTCAATTCCTTGTAGAATTTATATGCTAATGGATGAGTCCTTTAATAGTTATAGCATTTTCTTTGGTTAGAGTTTGGAATTTTCTTTTCTTTTTTGTATTTACTGTTTTACATACATGTGTAGTAAATGACATTTGTGATCAGATTAAACACTAGTTTACCTTTTTCACTAGGAAAAATTAGATACCAAAATTCTGTTTACCTGTGCGATAGTTTGTTGGTTTGTTTTTGTTTCAGAGATAAGGTGCATTGCTTTGTTATCCAGGCTGGAATGCAGTGGTGGAATCATAGCTCAGTGTAACCTGGAACTCCTGGCCTCAAGTGATCCTCTCACCTCAGCCTCCTGAGTAGCTAGGAGGACTACAGGCACATATCACTATGCCCTGATAATATTTCATATTTTTTATTTGTAGAGACAGAGACTCACTGCGTTTCCCAGGCTGATATCAAAATCCTGGTCTCAAGTGATCCTACCACCTTGGCCTCCCAAAGTGATGGGATTACAAGCTTGAGCCACCACACCTGGTTCTGTGTGGTAGATTGATAGTAAAAATGGACCAATCCTTTATAACTCTCTTTATCAACGTCCTTCACAATCTGTCTTTGAAGCTCTTCAATAAAGAGGTGCTTAAATCTGAGTTAGTCTTACAACTAATTTAAACAAATGATTGTGCACTCTTCCAAACTTGAGACACATACGATCTTAAATGTGTCTTTTTTCCCTCCCGCCTTGGACTTTGGCTTTTTTAAGAGAACATGCCTGGGCTAAGTTGTGAGAGACACATGGAGAACAGTAGCCAACAGTCAGCCAAACCCACAGATTTGAAAGGGCCTATGAAGATCAGCTGAGCCTCCTACTTAACCCGCAGCTCACTGAAGACTTCTTAGTAAGCACAATCAAGCCCATAGAGCAATCTATTCTATCCAAAGCTTTGTGAGCAATAATAAATCTTCATGGTTTTAAGCCATTGACTTTAGGGGTAGCTTATTGCAAAATTAGATTGCTGCAACAGAAAGCTAAGAAAGAAATTGATACGTGAAAGAAGGTACTATCACATAACTTGCCTTTTTGGTTCAAAAGAGATGTGAAATATGTTACTTTGTCTTTGTGACTGGCTGCCCTGGGGGCTAGAAAATGTTGCAAACTGTTAGCAAAGACTGGAAGCATGGTAAGGGAATTGTAATTGGAGCCTGGAAAAGTGATGATGCATGTAACACCATCACAAAATACTTGACAAAACTATTGCCTCTAGTAACATGGAAGATGGAAAATGTATCTAATGAACTTTTGGATTTGCCTAAGGAGATCTCCAGGCAGAGTGCTGAGAGTGTCAGCTGGATTTTTCTAATTGCGTATAGGACAGCAAGAATGTAATGAACTAAAGAAAAATCTGGCCAGTTACTAAGCAGGATAAGGAGGGTAGATGCGAGGGCCAACTTATGAGCTGTAAAATAGAACAGTTTCTAGTCTCCAGTTCCTCTATTCATGAAAAAAACTATCAAAGTAAAGTACAGATGGTCCTTGACATATGTGAGAGTTATATCCTGATAAATCCATTGTAAGGTGTAAATATCGCAAGTCAAAAATGCATTGGATACACCTAACCTCCTGAATAACCATCATAGCTTAGTTTCGCCTACCTTAAATGTGTTCAGAACATTTATGTCAGCCTACAGTTGGGCAAAATTACCTAACACAAAGCCTATTTTATAATAAAATGTTGAGCATCTCATGTAATTAATTGATTACTGTACTTAAAGTAAAAAACAGAATGGGTGCTCAAGATATGGTTTCTACTCTATAAAATCATCATAGTTTGAACCTTCCTAAGTCAGGACTGTGTGTATTGCATGAGGGAATAGATCAAATCACAACATCCCTTAAGACCCTTTGAAAAACCCTGTGGAAGATCTAAGAAAGTGCTTAGCTGATCCTCTTATGTAGACAAAAGGGCGGCTAGGAACAAAGACTCTTTCCCACAGATTTTTTTTAATGTGCTCCAAATGAGTGTGATCAAAATGAGTGAAGTAGATGCAAATCAAGTTAGTTGAATGTGTGCAAAAAAATTTAAGGGGTTTTACAGGCAAAAGTGCCATCATAGTGGCCTCATAGGTATTGAGTTTGTTCAAAACACAGAAGACTTCTGAGTCCCCATTTTGCCTGTGAACAGAAGTTTGGCTAAAAAAGATTCAGTGGGCATAATTTTCCCTTGCTTCTTATAAATGAGGGGAGAGAAAGTTGGAAAAGGAAGATCTCAGAAGGTGGAATTATGGAAAATAGTGGACCAGGGAGCCTGTCTGAAAAAGCAGAATGGAAGCCAAATCTGGAAACATTCTCTTCCTCCAGTGCCAGGACACCTAGAAACATTTGCTCTGTTGGATTTCAGAAGTTTTAGCTTCCGGTAAGTTCTATATGTCTCCCATCCTTGCCTCTTTAAAAATAAAATATAGCATAAATCACTGTGAGCCAGTTCAATACAATCTTTTCCTCTTTGTTCCACCACTGCATGCTGGGAAGTGATGGTTAGGTACAAATAACTTGTCTTTTTAGTTAATAAATCTCTGAATCTAACTGAGCCACATATGAAGTCTATCTAGACCTGATGTAGATCCCAGGATACTGTACTTTAAGGACAATGCAATAATTGTATGAGATTGTTGGGTTCCTTAGGAGGAGGTGAGTGTAATTTGTATGTGGGAATAGTGTGAAATTGGGGCCAGTCATAATGTGGGATGTTAGTAGATTGATTGCAAACATGGCCCCCAAATCTTCACCCCTCACTGATACCACATTCTTTGAAATGTGACTTTGAGCTTCTGTCATCAAGAGGTGGAGTCATTTTCATCATTGCTTGAATCTTGGTAGACCTTGTGACTTTATTTTGGAATAAAATATAGCACAAATCACTGTGAGCCAGTTCTTAGCCTAGCCTTCAAGACACCTTGGACACTTTTACTTTCTCTGTCTTAGACCTATGTCTCACTGTGAGAACATCCTGGGCTAGTTTGCAGAATAGATATGACAAATAAATAAAGAAGAGCTAGACAAGGCAACACTCAGCAATCTCCAAAATTTCATCAGCTAAAATTAGAAGAATAATCTATTCTATTTATAGCTAATAATAGGATTTGTGAATGAGCCTATCAGCGATTTAGAAGAATTCCAGCTGTCTTGGTATCATCAGACTGCTATAACAAAATACAATAAATTGGTATTTAAACAACAGAAATTTATTTTTCGCAGTTTTGAAACCTGGAAAATCCAGGATCAAGACATCGGTAGATTCTGTGTTTAATGAAGTTCTGCTCCCCAATTCACAGAAAGCCTTTTCTCCACATCTTCATGTAGTAGAAAGGAAAAAGGAGCTCGTTGAGGCCACTGTTATAAGGGCACGAATCCCATTGATGAGAGATCCATTTTTATGAACTTATCACCTCCCAAAACTTCCATCTCCTGATACCATCACATTGGGGGTTAGGATTTCAACATGAATTTTAGGGAAACAAATATTTAGTCCATAGCACTCACTGATCTGTGAATCTGTGAATAGAAGTATGTACTCATTATTTTAGGGCTCTGAGTTTTGGGGTGGTTTGGTGCACAGTATTAACATGACAATACTGATACAACCTGCTGTAGTTATTCTTGGTGATGTACTTAAACTGAAAGTTGCAAATTTCAAGTTATTTTTTATTAAAGGCAGTACCGAAAATTAGATAAATTAGTTTAGAAAGAGAGAGTTACTCTCCTCTGATTAGAAAATGAAAATTAATGAGATTTCTATCATTGTTGTGCAGATACAAGTGACACTAGATTCCTCTTTCAGTCTAAATTCTGTCAAGTTGCTTGTGTGAGAAGAATAGAAAGAGGTAGACACCTCTGGGGAATTACGTTGGTAGCCAAGCAAGGAGGACGCTGAGATAGCAGACAGCTGCCAGTGTGATGGAAACTATGGAGGCTTAAATACCAAACACTGACAATCTGTTTACAAGACCAGGGACCATTGACAGGTGAGAGTAGAATTTTCGCTCCTATGTCTCTTAATAGAAAAGACTGGAAGAATTAAAAAAAAAAAAAAAAAAAGAGTTAAGCACCTTTTTCCAAAGAGGATATTCATAGATGTTATTTTCTTAAAAAAAGAGTTCTTTGTTCAGATAAGTCTGGAAAACTTTGGGTCAAATGAAGTGAAACACATTTCTTTTTTCTAACTGCAGTACTCCTAAGACTCTTTATTATACTATTTGTATTGTGAATCCCCCAAAGAAACATAGATTGTGCAATATTCTTCAAGTTTATTTGAAAGTAGGACTTCCCCCCCACCCCACTGGGTATTTTGCAGGATTATATTTTCACCAAGTACACTTTGGGGAATGCTGAGTTCATGGCTTGTAATTTTTACTTTCAATTTTAAAGTTTTAAAATTTGTTCTATAAAGATAACCTTTTTACCAGTGTATGTTTTAATGCATACGTTTGCTTGATTAAAAACTCCAAAAAACAAAAAGTGTAACCTAGTGAAAGACTATGGCATTATTTTAGACATTTGATTTTCTTTTGGTTCTAAGATACTATAATATCATATTATGCCTTCTAACACCTGTCTTTAATCATAAGTTACATATAGTGATAATAACTTCTACAAATATTCACATATTGAAAATATACCATGTGTTAGGCACTGTGTGAAATTGCTTTCCATATGTCATCATAACCAAAATTCTATAAATTCAGTACAGTTAAACTATGTTTAAAAATGATGAGATCTCGGTGCTGTGTCTCACACCTGTAATTCCAGCTACTTGGGAGACTGAAACAGGAGTTCAAGAGGCCAGGAGTTCAAGACCAGCCTGGGTAACATAGTAAGACCCCATTTCTAAAGAAATAAAAAAAAAAAGTAGTGAAATTGAAGCATAAAGAAATATGGTAAGGCCAAAAATCAACTTATTTGAAAGAGAGAAAACTGAGATTCATTTACAATTCTATATCATGCTAACATCTACTCAATGACTACCCATCTTTAACCAGTAGGCATACTGCTCAGTATTTAGAGGAACACAGTTCCGATTACACGTCCATAGTTTCTATTAGAGAACTATCAAAGAACAAATGCATCTTAGTTAGTAGGTGAGTGCCTTAGTGAAGCTGATGAAGAAAAATATACTTGGAAATACTCTGAAACACAACAGAGTTTATCTAGTCTAGACTGATCATGGATATTGAGATTAAGGAGCTGATATTAACAGTTCCTTAATCTAATGGAAAAATTAATTTAATAGAAAATTATTAAATGCTTTTGATTCCACTGTAATGGGTTATTTTTCCCAAACTTAGTTTATAATTTATTTCCTTGTAACTTTTTATTTTTTACAATTAGAGTTTTAATATAAATTCTGAAAACATGCTTAGGTAAGCTATGTTGTAGAAAGTAAATTATCAGTACATTATTACTCTGAGTAAACTTTGAGCACAGAAACAAAGAAGTATTTTCAATAAAAGGAAGAAAAACTATTTTGGCAGATGTGAGCACTACTTGAGATGCCCATAATATATGACCAATCGTAACATTTTAAGTCAACTTTATAGACATAATTATGACATGCAATGAACTGCACATATTTATATTGTACAATGTAAATTCTGACACATGTATCTACATCCACGAAGTCATCATTATAATAAAGATAATAAACATATCCATCACACCCCAAAAGTATAGTATGTTTTTCTTTAATTTCTTCCTGCCACCTTGCTGTATCCTTCAATTATGGGCACAATCACTGATCTGCTGTCACTATGGATTAATTTGAATATTCTAGATTTTATATAAGTAGAAACATATACCGTACATACTGTTTGATGACTGTCTAGCATTTTAAGTTTTGCCATGCTAGGAGATCTCTAGTGCAATTTTAGTCTGGCTTTATTTTGCATTTTGACTAAAGATGTTGAATATCTTTTTTTATATAATTATCTATTTTATTTTTTAAAAGTGGGGTGCAAATGAGGGTTAGGTACATACGTAGTCATTATACAGGCAAAGTGTGGGTACCCTTATTGATATTATGTGCTACCCCCCCACCTCTGGCAGTGTTCCACTGCTGCCAATTCCTTTCTATACTATTATGATAAATGTTCATGGTCCACTTATGAGTGAGTACATGTGGTGCTCAAATCTTTGTTTCTGTGATAAATCACTGAGTATTATAGACTCTAATTCCATCCAGGTTGCTGTGAAGTTCATAATTTTGTTTTTCTTTATGGCTGCATAATATTCCATTGTGTAAATATACCACATTTTGTTTAGCCAGTCCACTTTCAATGGGCAGCATGGTTGGTTTTTGCTATTGTGAATAATGTTGCAATAAACATGTGTGTGCAGGTATCTTTATTATAGAGTGATTTGAGTTCCTCTGGGCATATTCTCAGAAGAAGAATTGCTGGGTCATATGGAAGTTCAATTGTTGAACATTTTTTCATGCACTTATATACCATCTATATATATTTGTTGATAAAGTGTCTCTTCAAATCTTTGTCCATTGTTCTTTTTATTTATTTATTTTGAGTTGGAGTCTCACTCTTGTCATTCAGGCTGGAGTGCAACAGCATGCTCATGGCCACCGCAGCCTCAACCTGCTGGGCTCAGGCGATCCTTCCACCTCAGCCTTCCAAGTAGTTGGGACTACAGACACATGCCACCACGCCCAGCGAGATTTTTTGTGATTTATTGTAGAGATGAGGTCTCACCAAGCTGCCTAGGCTGGTCTCAAACCCCAGGCTCAGGCAATCCTCTTGCCTCAGCCTCCCAAAGTGCTGGCATTACAGACTGAGTCACTGAGCCAGGCCCATTGTTCTTTCTGAGTTTTTTAATTTTCTTGTTAAGTTTTGAGATGTCTTTATATACTTGTATATTGGATATAAAAATTCTTTATTAGAATATAACTTGCAAATATTTTATTCTCTAATAGTGTGTTTTTATCCTATTAGTAGGGTTCTTGGAAGAGCAGATCTTTTTGTTTTGATAAAGTCTATGTTCATCAATTTATTAGTTTATAGATCGTGCTTAGGAATTTTTGCCTAACCTATAGTATAAATTTTATTTTTCAATGTTTAGAAGTTTTATAGTTTTAGTTTTGATGTTTAGGCCCATGATTCATTTTGAGTTAATTTTTGTATATGGTATGAGATATGGATCAAAGTTTACGTTTATGGGCATATTCATTCCCAGTTTTTCTAGGACTATTTGTGGAAAGGCTTCCTTTTTCACTAACTTGTCTTTGAATCTTTGTCAAAGAAATAATTGGCTACATATGTGTGGGTCTAATTTTGAACTATATTCTTTTCAATTTATCTATTTGTCCATATTTATGCCATTACTATACTGTCTTTATTACTGTGTCTTTATAATAATTTTTTAGATCAAGCATAGTTTGTCTCCCAAGTTTGTTTTTCCTCAATGTTGTTTTGGTTCTTTTAGATCTTTTGTATTTTCGTATAAGATTTGTAGTCAGCTTGTCAATTTCTATAAAAATGTTTTTGCTATTTTTAATGAGATTGTATTAAATTTGTAGCCCAATTTAGGGACAATTAGCATCTTAAAAATATTGAGTTTTTGAAACCATGACACATCATGTTTTTCTTTTTCTTTTTTTTTTTTTGAGTTGGAGTCTCACTCTGTCGACCAGGCTGGAGTGCAGTGGCATACTCACGGGCACCCCAGCGTCTACCTGCTGGGCTCTGGCAATCCTTCCGCCTCAGCTTTCCACATAGCTGTAACTATAGGCGAGTGCTGCTATGCCCAGCTAATTTTTTAATTTTTATTGTAGAGATGAGGTCTCGCCAAGCTGCCCAGGATTATGTTTTCAAACCCATGTGCTCAGGCAATCTCCTCACCTTGGCCTCCCAAAGTGCTGGGATTTCAGGCTTGAGTCACCGTTCCTTGCACATTTTTTCATTGATTTAGATCTTTTGAATTTCAGTAATGTTTTGTGAGTTTTCAGTGTTCAGGTCTTTCACATATTTTGCTACAATTTATATTTCTGGTCCCTATTTTATATAGTATTGTTTCTAAATTTCAGTTTCTTAATGTTTGTTGCTAGCATTCAGAAATAGAACTATTTTTGTATGTTAATCTTTTATTTGGTAACTTTGTTAAATTTGGTTTTTAGTTCTAGTAGCTTTCATATAGATTTCATTGAATCTTCTGCAAAGACAATTATGCAATTTGTGAAAAAGAACAGTTTAATTTTCAATCCAGATGCCCTCCCCGCTTTTCCTCATTTATGCACTAATTAAAACCTTTAGCACAATGGTGTATAGAATTGGTGAATGTGGATATTCTTGCCTTTTTTCTGCTTTTAGAAGAAAAACATTGAGTCTTTAACCACAAAATATGTTGTTAGCTTTTGTATAACTAGAAAAGTCTTTATTTGGCCTTTGTTTTCAATGTTATTTTAATTGGCTAAAAATGCTATGTTCACTGTTTTTTTAAAATTTCTTTTTTACTTTAAAGTTGTCTCATTCCTTACATTGCTTCCAAGAAAAAAATTTCTATTGCCCTTGTATCTTTTTCCTCTGTATATAACATGTTTTTTTCTCCTATAGCTATTTTTAAGATTTCTACTTTAACACTGGTTTGAGCAATATATGATGTGCTTCGATGTAGTTTTACTTATGATTCTTGTACTTGGAATTCATTGCGCTTCTTGGATCTTTAAATTTGTAATTTTCCATATTTGCAAAAATTTTGAGCATTTTTTTTCAAATGTTTTTTCATCTTCCCCATTTCTGTTCTCCTTTGGGGACTGCAATTATACATATGTTAAGCACTCTATGTTTTTCTACAGATTACTGTTGTCCTGCCCATTTATTTACTCCTCTTTTCTTCCTGTATTTAATTTTAGGTAGTTTCCATGGTCATGTCTTCAAGTTCTCCAATTTTTTCTCTGCAATGTGCATAATCTATTAATAATACCATCCAATATATTTTTCATTTTCACATTTTAGTTTTCAACTCTAGGGTTTTGGTTTGGTGTTTATATACTATCCATGTGTACTTAACTTTTAATATATGAAATACAGGAATAATATTTTTATATTCTTGTCTCAGTCTATGTCTTCTTATATGTCAGTTTCACTTGATTGATTGGTTCTAAATCTATGTCTTTATATGTCAGTTTCACTTGGTTAATTTTTTCCTCACTATTGGTTATATTTTTCTGCCTCTTTGTATGCCTAGCAATTTTTAAATTGTATTCCAGGTGTTCTAAATTTGTTTTGTCTGAATATTTTGAATTGCTATAAATATTATAGATATTTTTTTCTGATATGCGAGTTACTTGGAAACAGTTT
Organism: Tarsius wallacei; assembly: GCA_963574415.1. Taxonomy (NCBI): domain Eukaryota; kingdom Metazoa; phylum Chordata; class Mammalia; order Primates; family Tarsiidae; genus Tarsius; species Tarsius wallacei. The sequence goes on from CAUYQG010095022.1 coordinate 39,914, forward strand.
AATCCTTTAAAAATTTTTAAAATTATAGATTTATGGGGTACATGTGAGAATTTGCTGCATAGTATATTGTGTGACTGTGAAGGTTGGGTTTCTAGAGAGTCCTCTACCCCCTAGTATTGAACATGGTATCCAATGGGTGGTTGTGTATCCCTATCCTTCCTCCCTCCCTCCTTTAGCAGTGCCAAGTGTCTGTTGTCCCCACCCTTGTGTCTGTGCACCCAATGTTGAGTACCTGCTTATGAGTGAGAATATGCAAAATTTAGTTTTTTGAGAAACAGTTTAATCCTTTTGGGTCTTCCTTTTATGATTTGTTAGGTGGAACTGGAAGAGTGCTTAGTCTATGACTAAATTATTCCTCATGAGTGAGGAAATACCTTCTATGTACTTTATTTAATGTCCCATGATTCTTGAAGTTTTTTTGCTTTGTTTTATTACTTTATTTTTCTTTGAGCTGGGGTCTCATTCTGTCACCCAGGCTGAAGTGCAGTGGCACAATCATGGCTCACCACAGCCTCCAAATCCCTGACTAAGGAAGTCCTTCCACCTCAGTCTCCCAACTGGGACTACAGAAGCATGCCAACACTCCTCACTAAGTTTTTGATATTTTGCAGACATGAGTTTACACTTTGTTGCCCAGACTTGTCTCTAACTCCTGGGCTCAAGTGATTCTCCCATCTGAGTTTCCCAAAGTGCTAGGATTACAGGCATGAGCCACTGCGTCCAGCCGATTCTTACAGTTTTTAGTCTGGATTATGGGAATATGAAATACTTCCAGCTCTGTGTGAGCACAGGGCACTGTTACCTCTGATTCTTTGGTGATTCTTTCCATAGCTTCAGGAATTTCCGCACATACTGAATGGTACTGAGTTTAAAAATCAAGAGGAATCTTCTGCAGACCTCTATAATTCTCCCTCGTGAAATTCTCTCCTCTCTGTTCTATCTTCTCTTCTCCTCAGACTGTCAGTTCCAACTTTTTAACTTGTAGAGTCTGCCAGGCTCTGACTGAGTTCCCCTTTCTATTTCTGTGATACAGCCCAGCAACTCTCTCAAGGCAGTAAACTGGGGCAAATGTAGGGTCACCTAATTTGTGTTCTGTCAACCAGGTGTCACTGCCCTTTATTATATGATGTTTAGTGTCCTAAAATTGTTGTTTCATGTATTTTATACTTTTCGTTTGTGTTTGGTAGGAGGGTAAATCTGGTCCTTATTACTCTATCTTATCTGGAAGCAGATGGCTCAGTAACAGTTTTAATTTTATGACAATGATATTTATTTTTAAGTCTATTGATTTGTAAAATTTCACAAATTATTTTCCTTTTCATTAGATTAGACTTTGTTTTACTGGCTTTTTACTTTCCCTGAGATTTTTTTCATCATGTTTGGCTTCTTATCTATTTATTTAAAATATATTTTTATATGTACCACATAACTGATGCTTTGCTAAATGCTGGAGTTACAAATATAAATGAGATTTCTCCGCTTTATTTTATGGTTTAGATTAGAGAGAACAGCAAACATATAATTAAAAATTACAAAGTAATAAGGGGTTGTTTTGATTGCTTCAGGATGCTTAACAATTGGTATTTATTTTATGAGTTTCAGACAGTGATTGTATTATTCAGTGTTGAAATCCAGTGCCAAGCATAGGGTCTGGAACCCATTAGTGTTCAACACAAATAAACAATTACAATGCAAGGGAGTAAGTGCTTTCTTTGATTCCTTCTTTATTCTTACAATCACTGTTTATGTGTTTGAGTGCAGAACTTGTCTTATTCAGTGTTCAATGAGAGAATGAGACATTCTTTTACTATCTGATGGGGAGAGGGGTGCTTTCAGACTGGAAAGTTAGAAAACAACATGAAAAAAGCATCCACGAGTTTGAGACCTGAGAGATGAGTAGAACTTCTTAAGAACAAGAAGGATAGAAAGGCCATTTCAACAAGCCTCTGATGAGAGAAATAGGGTGATGCACTAAGCAAAATCAAGCAGTTCAAAGTGAACAGAACAGAGGTTGTATAGTGTGTGTAGGTGAGTGTGTGTATGTGTGGTGTGAAGGGGTTTATCAGTGGAGGGAATAGGATTGAAAAGAAAATATATGCTGCATTGTAAAGGACCCTGATGCCATATAAGGAGTTTGGCCTTTCATACATCAGCTTGAACACTACATTATGATCTCCTTTTTGTATATAACAGGTGTAAGAATAGTAAGTATATTGATTAGCAGCAGACATGAGGCAAAATTTCAACTAGGAGGCTGTTGCATAGAAAATGCACATATCAATAGACGTGTAACCAAAATCCACCTAGGATAGTATGTTGAAGAATTGTGTGGCATATTAAGCAGAACATTCACCATACTATTAGAGAAAACTTTAATAGACCATCTAATAGAAACTCAGAGTTTTATTTTTATATCATAAATTATTAGAGCAGAGTATCTGCTTTAAATCGATGGAATTACTAGATAAGTGATAATCTATTTCTGAAGATAATTTTATTTAGTCACTCTACTATTTTGATTTATCCAAAGATTCTTATAAATGTCTTCAATTCATAATTATTTATAGTTTTCCCATTGAGGTACATACAATATATATGTTAACTTTTACTAGCTATTCAAGCATGCTGTTGGTCGTGTGCATTTGTAGAGCATTTTAAAATCACTCCAAAAGAATACATTTCTGATAATTTTAAAAATTAGAGGACAACTTCTTCAAAATTACACATTTAAATAATTGTGGAAAGGATATTAATGTAGGGCAACCTCCTCTGGTCCCCTCCCACTGTGGGCACTTTTCTGTCGTCTCAATAAATTCTGTTTTAAAAAAAGAATGCTAATTTATACTACATTTCAAAGCTATAGTTGTTTCCTTAAAATTGATAAGATTTTTGTTTATTTAGCAACAGTAATTATGATAAAAAGAATAATTCTAAGACCCTTCAAAAACTAATGCAATTTATATATATTCAAAAACTTTATTGTACATTTTTATTACTGAATTGGTCTTGGCTTTTTTTATCTAACTTGCTTAATCATTTTTTCTGATTAATGCACATGGTCTTTCTACACAGGGAGATAAGGCAGGATCTAGAGATCTGGCTTGCTTCGTTTGTCTTGTCTATTTACGGAAGTGTTCCTCAGGTCCTCACCATCTGGTTTCCCGCTATGTTGAGCGTCTTTGGAAAGTTACCTCAAAGATTTAAGATAACAGTGTAAATGCCTTAGAGGTTTAGCTTCAGACCTAGCCCTTAACTTTTGACTTAAAATGACCAAGTCAAACAGTATTACTGAGAATTAAAACTTTGTTTAATGTACAATATAAAATCCTAAAGGTTGTGTTATTTTGTGTGAGGTAATCATCTTCAGATATCCTTAAAGTTTATATTAGCCTCATTTATTAAATAAAAGTGTATTTATTTTTTACATTTGTCAGACACTTTGATAGCTGAGAGAAATGCAAAAATGAAAACACCTTATTTTTAGGAAATCAGGAATAAAAACAGTAGACATTTAACTTTAAAAAAAGAAGCATTTTATTGTAAAGCCCTGTAAATATAAAAGAACATGCAATCTATATATAAGTAAAAATTGACGATTCCAATTTAAAAGTAATGTTAAGAACTAGCTCTTTCACATAACACAATTGGTTTTTGCCATCTCTAAGTTCATATAATCTTTTCTGTGGTTCACACATTTTATGTTTTTTTCCAGCAGAAAAGATAGAATAGCTTATCATGGCCAAGTTCCCTGCATCTGCTAAGTTACTTCTGTACTTGCTGGTTTTACCCTGATATTTTTCTTTTCCTTTGCTGCTACACTTGGTCTCTGTCTTCTCCCCAATATGTGGTTGTGGTAGTGGTGGTGAGGTATATATATAGTGTGTGTGTGTGTGTGTGTGTGTGTGTGTGTATGGGGCCCCGAGGAATAGTCATAAGAAACTCTAGATATTTTCAATTCCCATTTAATCCTCAGTACTGCTTCTTCAGTTTGGGCCTGAAGTTAGTATCCAAGCTACACTATGCCATAATTTTCTGTTTCTTTCCTTGGCTATTGTTTTCTGAGGTTTATGGTAAGAGGTGTACGGTTGTTAATGTTGAATTATGGTTCTCCCCCCACCCCCGCTGCTTCTCTTGTTCTTATTCATTCTATAACAATTGGAAAAGGGAAATTATTTGTTTCAGCTTTACTTTTCCATTATTATCCCCAAATCTGGACTTCCTTCTGAAATATCCATTTGATTTCTGAACAATTTAAACTTTCGCTTGAATGTAATGAGACATAGGCTTAAAAAAACCAAAAAACAGGCTTTTTAAAAAATTTTTTCACGTAAGGGGTCCTATAAAGGAGAGTGTGTTCCAGAAAAGGGAAAACGGAAACAAAAAAGAATGAAAATTTTCTTCACTATATTGTGACATAGAAGTGCAAACACCATATATTTAATCAATCAGTCAAGCAAGTAAACATGCAGAACTAGGCTGTCAACATTGAATTCCATTATATAATAACCTGAATATAAGGCATGGTACTTGTGCACATAACTATTCCTTTTACTTAAATTTTTATAGAATAAATGTAATTAAAAAGTTGTCAAAGAGAGAGAATCTTTACTCAAGTCAATGAAATAGATGAAAATGAATTCCAGGGGCTGTTTCTTTGTGTTCTATCTCTTTACAGTGCTGTATCAATCAGCGGTTATCTTTGCTTTTGAAAGCTGCTTTCCTTTGGCTTAAAATTCTCTGTTGTTGTTTTGGGTGCCAATTTATTCAATGCCACCATCAAGAATAAATGAACTCAGCCAGAGACCTTCCAAGGGGAAACAGATAACAACAGGAAAAACAAAGGCAAATAAGTGTTTGTGGGTTTATATTTTAAGTACCTCATATTTTTAAGTGTTCTGAAAAGGTACTTTTGCATAGGCCTTTGTGAAAGAGTTGATTATTTTATACTTAAAATAATTTCTGGGTTTTATGACATGTTAGAAGAGTTTCTGCAGTTGGAATAAGAAGATATTTCAGTTATGCTTCCTGCCTCTGAAGGAGTAGTTTTTGTTTTTTATTTGTATAAAGTAGTACAAGTATAGTATTGATATATAAATATATTGCATAGTGGTAAAGTGTAGATTTTTCATGTAACTATCACCCAAATAATGTACATCATATCCATTAAGTAATTTCTCATCTCTCACCCTCCTCTCATCTTCCCACCCTTCTGAGTCACCAATGTTTATAATTCTCCACTCTATGTCTATGTGTACACATTATTAGATCCTACTTACAAATGATAACATGTGCTGTTTAACTCTCTCTCTGAGTTATTTCACTTAAGCTAATGGCTTCCAGTTTTTCATCCATGTTGCTGCAAAGGACATGATTTTATTTCATTTTTTAGGGCTGATTAGTATTCCCTCTCTTTACATAGAAATATGTGTGTGTGTATATATATAGTATATATATATGTATATCTGTAGTATATAGGTACATATGTAAAAAAGCTAGAAACATATACTATATATGTATATATGTATATATATGTGTGTGTGTGTGTATGCCATTTGTGTATATATATGTGTATATATATGTGTGTTTATATATATGCTTTTCTGGCATTTCTTTTTTTTTTTTACCAAGTTATTCATTTATGGTCACTTAGATTGATTCTGTATTTTTTACTATTGTGATAGTGCTGCAATAAACATGAGTGCATGTATCGTTTTGATATAAATATTTATTTTCCTTTGTTTTGATATCTAGTGGTGGGATTTCTGGGTCAAATGATATTTCTATTTTTAGTTCTTTGAGAAAGTTGTATACCATTTTCTATAATAGATGTACTAATTTACATTCCCACAATTGGTATATAAACATTGAAGAAGTCATTTTTTTCTGTCCCTTTTTATATGTGAGTCTGCAGAGTTCACTGCTTTGAAAAGAAAATAAATTATTTCCATTACCAGCTCCCATAATTAGATATACACTTAATTCTTCTTCTTTTTTATTTTCCTGGAAAACATTTCACACCTTCCTGGATATGGGTTTGGATTTGCTTTTTAAATTAATCACATTATTATTGAACAGATACTTATTGAATATTATTTGAACTTGTGGGACATTTTGAAAGGAATTCATAAACTAGTTGGGCAATGAGATTACATTTATAAAGAGCATTTGCAACTTTGGGTGTGTAAAAAACACAAAGAAGGAAGCAATTCTCATGGTATGGAGCAGTCTGAAAAGTTCTTGTGGAAGGGGTAAAGCTCGACCACAGGAACTTAAGGAGTGAAATGTATCTGGACTGGGCAAATGGAAATTACAACTCTGGTTGGTAGAAGGAAAACAGGGTGGTGGTGGAAGAAGAGTGAAATGACTGAGTTACAAAGCACAAGACATTTTGAGGGGTTGGAGGAGACTTGTTTTGACTAGAGAAGATGTGTCTTTCAGGTGAATCACAACAAATACTATTGTATGTGTTGTATATTGAGTTTACTGTTAAATTCAAACTACAGCTTAGTTTCCAGGCTCCCATAGACAGTAAATAAATGAGTAGTGAAATAAAACTACAAAAAAGATGAAACACTTTTAAAGTAATTTGAATGGAGTTTAAAAGGTAGAAAGAGGATTCAAGAAGACAGCTGGGTTCATGGTTTAAATATGGCATCCTGACAGAAGGAAGGCTTTCACTAAGGTTGACAGTAAAGGTAAAGAAAATATTTAGAAACTTGTGGACTTTAGATGAATCATGTTCTGACTGGTATAATTTTAATCATAGAGATATAAGCAATGGTAAACAAAACAAAACAAAACAAAATAAAACAAAACAAAACAGGAAGAGAGAGCTGACTTTTCTGTAACATTTGGAAAACAAATATCTCTTACAGTGAAGAGTCTTAGGAATTATGAGTATTTAAGGGCTGCCTAAATAGCAATTATTATTGGCTAGATACTCTGTTAAGTTCTTTATATTCATGATCTAAACTAACAAATGAAAGAATAGCCATATATATATATAGCCATATATATATATATATAATTTTTTTTTTAATTCCGACCGGGAAAATTTCTCTCAATTTAAAAAAGATTCTAGCTACTATTCTTTTTCTAAGTGGTTAGAAACTGTCTCAATGTCATTTAGTATATAATCCATTTTTGGTTTTGATTTAAAATATTGTTCTTAATGTATATTAAATTATGTCTACTCCTAAGATTGTTTTGGAGTTTTTCATCTCAAACCTATGATCTTTCTGTTCTGTTTGTATATTAATTTAATATTTAACATTTATTATTATGATTTCTTTTGCTTTTAATATATTTTATTTTAAAGATGTGGGGTACAATTTAGGATTAGATATACAAGTGGACATTTTTCAGGCAAAGTTTGGGCCTCCCCTTGGTCCCCATATCACTTGGTTTGAGATCAGGTACACTTATTGATGTTGTGTCCCCCCCTACCCACACCCTGGCAGTAACCTGCTACTACCAATCCCTTTCTTATAGTATTTTGGTAAATGTTCAGGGTCTGCTTATGAATGAGAACCTGTAGTACTCTGTTCGTTGTTTCTGTGATAGATCACCACGTATTATAGAATCTAAATCCATCCAAGTTGTTGCAAAGTCCATATGTTTGTCCTTCTTTATGTCTGCAAAATATTCCATTGTGCATATGTACCACATTTTTTTATACAGTCCAGTTTCAATGGGCAGTATGATTGGTTCCATGTTTTTGC
>CAUYQG010095027.1:0-12991 GCA_963574415.1 Tarsius wallacei
CTTCTGCTAAAGTTACAGTTCTGTTCAATAAGGAACAGCACTGGGATCCAACCAGGGGTTTGCAAAACTCAACGGAGAGGTTAGAGACTATTTTGCAAGACTCACCCCTTCTTCTGAGGGCCTCCTGGCTCCGTTCTTGGACAATTGTGTCATATTTAGTCAGAGGCCTCACTCCCAGGAAGCTTGGATGGGGGTGAAAGCACAGGGTGTCCAACTCCAGAGGCCTCTTTGGGGGGTCAGGGCACAGAGTAGGCCTGCCGGGTCCTGGCATTTTGTTTGGGGTTGGAATAAAGAGATACCTCCAGCTGGTGGCCTAGAGGCAGGAAGTAGCCTTATTTGAAATGGTTCTTCCATCCTGTGAGCACAGGTGGGCATGGATGTGAGGTAGGCCAGGACCATGCTCTTCCCTGCAAGCCAAGGCCAGCTGGCTGTGAGTGTGGAGCTATGATGGAGAGAGGGAGCCTGCCTCTCTTCAAAAAGCAAAATGTGCTTGTCCTCCAGCCCGGACAGGGTACCGTGTGCAGCAGGATGAGGTCAGGGGGCCTCCCTGGAGGTCTGCAATGCTGCAGGGGCTGGGATGCAGCCTCCACAACAGCCGCTCTGCAGGTTGGGGGAGGCCTTGTGCTCACAATGGCCCCATTCTCCAGGCCACACACAGGGCAGCATTCCCAAAGCTCCTGCTGTCTAGCCAAGAATAGCTGGGATTCCTGGGAAGGAACCAGCCCCCCAGCCTCCCTGTCTTCTGCCTGAGCCGTCTCAGCATTTGCTTTAGCATCTGGTTCTCCGTTGCTCCCCCAGTCCTCCACACCTGCTGGTTCCTCATCTGCACACACGTTGACCTCCGCAAGCCAGGGCTTCCAGGGAAAGGGAGGACGTCTGGCCTCAGCCCTCAGTTCCCCAGAGGCATTCCTGGCCATGCGCCTTCATTTTCTTCTCTGCTCAGTGGGGAGAATGACCTTTGACTGCCCTTGGATACAAATGCTTGTACAGTTCTGGGGAGGCGAGGAAGGACGCTCCCTGCCTACCATTTTCCCTTTGGTTTGAGCCCCAGGAGGGTTGCGACTTCATCATCTCCATCCGGAGCCGTCTCTCCCCAACCTCAACGCATTGACACTTTGACTGGAGGCTTTATTGAATGACTTGAGGGGAAAAGACAGGTCTCTCAGAGGGATGAGGGAACCCGGAAGTTATTTTCTCTAGGCGATGCCTCTGCTCAGCGGGTCAAAAGAAGGTCGCGGGGAGTTTGTGGGTCAGGCAAGAATGGGGAGGCACAAAGGCTGGGAATAGGGGCGCTCAGGAGCCCCAGGCGGCCCCCGCCGCACCCAGATCTGGGTGCTCCAGAACGCAGTGCGCCACGTAGGCCGAGTGGCTGTGCAGGCTCCTGCATTTCTTGCAAAAAAGGATCTCGCAGCGCGCACAGCCCCCCCGGCGCGGTGGTCGCCGCCGCGTCTCCAGCACGCACGGCTCCTCCGAGAGGCTCCGCTTCCTGCGGGCGGGGACCGCGCGTTCGGTGCCTGGTGCCGTCCCTCCTCCCCGGGGCTCGCGCACCCCGTCCCTCGTGCCCCGGCCCAGGGGCGCCCCTCACCTGTCGGTGGGAGCCGCCAGGACGCCCAGCAGCGCGAAGGAGCTGAGCCAGCCCCAGAAGCCGCTGTCCGCGCGCCGCAGCAGCGCCACCTGCTGGGTGCTGGGCTCCTGGCGCAGCGGAGAGTAGGGCCGCTCGCGGACCTCGCCCTCCTCCGCCTCCCCGGCCTCGGCGGAGCGCTCCTCCGGCCTCTCCTCTTCCTCCTCCTCCTCCGAACTCTCCTCCGCTTCCTCCTGCTCCGCCTCCCCGACCCCGGGCTCTTCCAGGTCCTTCTGCCACAAGGGGGTCTTCACGCCTGCGGGCGATGCGGAGGTCAGTGCAATCCTGCTGTCCAGTGAAGGGCCCAAGTACCCTGTCGTCCACCCCGACCCCTCAAAAAGGCAGGTGCACGCGGGACCGCGTGTGCGAGATGCACCCGGCCCCCAGGACACCGCGAGAGGGCTCCGGAGAGACAGGGAGCCCTGCGTGGCTTCTGCACTTCCCAGTGGAGGATTTGGGGCAAGTCATCTCACTTCTGTCGAGCTCTGTTTTCTCATCCGTAAGCTGGGAAAAAGTAGTGCCTATCTCAAGGGCCGTTGTGGGGCTGACAGGAAATCGTGTCTGTGTAAAGCGCCTGGCCCAGGGCTTGGCGTGCGGGAAGCCAGCCATATGCAAAAGGTAGCGGGGATTGCCAACCCGGAGGAAATGATGGGTCGTCGCCACCTCCCTTCCAATCTGCTCTGGGGTGGGTGCCTGATCTCGGTGTAGGCTGTCAGTAAAAGTTCATTGCACCGATTGCCATTTTAATAGGTGGTTGCTTATAGGGTATCTTTTTTTTTTTTTTTTTTTTGTGTTGGAGTCTCACTCGACCTGCTGGGCTCCGGCGATCCTTCCGCCTCAGCCTTCCAAGTAGCTGGAACTACAGGCGCGCGCTACCACGCCCGGCTAATTTTTTGATTTATTTACTGTAGAGATGAGGTCTCGTCATTGACAAGCTGAAGGGCACTGCATGTAAAAGAAAGGACTTAAAGAAATGGAAACAATTTGCAAGTGTGCTTAGGGAAGCTATCATCACTATTCTATAATCAGACCATGTGCTAAGGCTCCTTTGGAGTTATTTGAGATTTACATGAAGAAACGACCACTACTAGCCTTATGATCTTTATTTTGCTATTGAAATATATTGTCATATAGAGGTCAGTATGAGTGAATTGGTAAATTCTTAGATTATAGAGTATGTTGGATACAGAGTATAGACAGAAATGTCTTTGTTTTACCAACCTGATACATTCCTAACTTTACACAGATTTCATGAAATAAAGCAGGGGTCCTTATCCTTATTTTTCTGTGAGTCCCACTGGCAGTCTTATAACTACACTGTAACTTCAAAGTAGTGATGGCAACAAGTGATATTCCAAGATATCAGCAACAATCATAATAGTCTATAAAATATGTGTGATTTATCACATTTGTAATTCAATTAAACACTAAATTTCAGTAAGAGGACGCTAGAAACAAACTGTTTTTTTGGGTTTTTTTTTTTAACCATCATGGATCTCCTGAATTTTAAGCACGGATCAAGGGGTCTATGGAGCTGAGAGGTTAGAAAGGAAACAGAAAACTGTATCACCAAGAAGATGCAAATCAAAACCACAAGAGATACCACCTTGCTCCGGTTAGAATGGCTATTATAGAAAAGACTAATGAAAAGAAGAGTTGGTGAGGATGTGGAGAAAAGGGAACACTTACACACTGTTGGTGGGAACATAGATTAATAAATTAGGACAGCCATTAGGAAAGGCAGTATGGAGGTTGCTCAAAAAATGAAAAACAGGACTAGTGTGTGATTTCAGCATTCTCACCATTGGGTATATATCCAAAGGAAAGGAAATCGGTGTGCGGAAGAGGTATCTGCCTTCTCATGTCTATTGCAGGCTTATTCACAATAGTCAAGATATGGAATCAACCTAAGTGTCCAAAACAGATGAATGGATAAATAAAATGTGGTGTATATGCACAATGGAACAATTCAGTCATAAAGAGAATGGAATCCCGTCATTTGGGGCAACATGGAAGAACCTGGAGAACATCGTGTTAAGTTAAATAAGCCCGACACAGAAAGGCAAATATGGCGTGTTCTCACTCCTATGTGGAATAACAAAACAGTTGATAACAAAGAAGCAGAGAATAATAAAGTGGTTACCAGAGACTAGGGAGTGTTGTGGTGAGGGGAAGACAGGAATAAATTGGTCAAAGGGTCCAAAGTTATAATCAGACAAGAAAAACAAGTTCAGGTGTTCTATTGCACAGTAGGATGATGATGGTTAACAGTAAAATATCGTATATTTAAAAATAGCAAATAGAAGAGAGACTTTTGAATGTCTCACCACAAAAAACAAAATGATAAATACATGAGGTGATGGATACATGAATTAGTCTAAATGGATTATTATACAACTTATTATGTATTGAAACAGCAAATTGTACCCCATAAATGCATACAATTGCAATATGTCAATTTGAGAAATAAATTAAACAATTTTAGTTTAACCACTTAAACAAAAAATCTCTATCTACTACAAAATGAAATTCAATCTTCCTTTCCAAGACAAGATTTATTTACTCCTCCTTAGAAGATAGTCTAGTTTATATAAAATTTAATAAGGTTTAATTAATTCAGACAGGAATATTTTATAGGAGGAAAAGGGGGCCAGGGAATATACACACACTTGCCTTACCTTTTTCATGCTTTTAGTCTTTTGTATGAAAGCATACAAACTAAATACCTAGCTAGAGCAGATAATATTCTTGTGATAAAAATGAACAGAGAGCTCTTGGACCAGTATTTGACTAATTTCCTTGTTTCCTCAGAATTCAGTAGTTTCATGTTTATGTACTTGGGCTTCCTTTGGCCCAGCCGTTTCTTTGCTTTGGCTTTGTATTACCAAGGCAATTGTCCAATGATTTCAGCCAAAATCCGCTTTGGACATTTTCTGGAGTTTAGAAAGCCATGTGTGAGTCTTGTCATTTATTCATTAACATTTTTTGTTAAGTTAAAATTTCTGCTAAACTTCAATTACAGATAGATGTTTGTAGACACACACACACAAATCAACTTGATGGCTGAGAGGTTTAGCCCTCAAATTATTATTTTCTTTTTTTTTAAACTTGTGTGTCCATTGTTTAGTTAAAATTTAAAAATACTTTAGTAAATAATGTCAAAATACATTAGTAAATAAACTGTGCAACATCATACTAAGGGATAATGTATTTTGATAGGCATATATTTTGCCTCCAAATTAACCAAATTGATAATAATCATAAAGCTATACTAAGTGAATAGGACAAAAGTGGAGAAAGAAAAAGTCCTTATATCTAGTCATGATTTCTCTTGTATCAGACATTGTATATGTTATCTCCTTCAATCTTCATAATAGCTGTAAGAGACAGGAATTATTATAATATTATTATTGGAAACCAAGATTAAATACTTTCCCAACTTCACGACTAATTGACACATATGGAACTCATGCCCAGGTATTTCTGTCTCTCTTTGAAAAACATCACTCTGGATGTGTAGCTAAGAAAAAAAACAAAACAAAACACAGCCATTATGGACACAATTTCCAAGACATCTCATAACAGGTTGATCTGAAGCCAATAAATATAAGCACCCTGCGGCCTAGAATTAGTTTTTTTTTTCTTCAGATTTTCCCAAGGAGCTAGTTTCTTTTGCCCTTCATAGTTTTTACACAAAAATGAGTTAGCATATCAGCTTTTAATGTATAAAACTGACAAATGAGAACTTTCACGACAGTTGAATCTAAAGTGAATCTATTTTTAAAACCACATTTAAACATTGTATTTCTTTTTCAAGTTGCATTATTTTTTCCAGCTAAAAAGGTATTTTGTTAATAACAGCTTCTGACGTCATCCTCCTAAATGTCTATATTTTGTTTATTTGTGTTATTTTACTCTTAGTCTCAGATAGATCATACTATCACAATTTCTTTTTGGAAGGACAGGGTTGTGGGATGTCAGGTAGCCCACCACAGAGAACAATCTTCTTCTGTCTTTGTGTAAAGGTAAGGATGTGAATCTCGTACCATGGTCACAAGTCTGCCCCCCTTTTTCTCTCCCCCCCCTCCCTTTCTCTTCTCTCTCTCTCTCCCTGCTCTGCTCCAGAACTGCCATGTACTTGGGGTCACTAAAAGAGCAGCTAACCATTTGACACAGTGTTTGGATTCTTGCCCCCACACCACAGACCCTCATTACCAAACTGTTAATCACTGCCAAAGGAGCAAGTCCCTTGACAGCCCACAAGCCCCATCCCCCAAAGCTGATCTTTCCACACACGGTATCAAATTGCATTGTAGTTACAACACCAGGACTGAATCTTTTAATTGTATATTAACAATGAGGAGGTGTTTTTTTTCCCAGCTTGGGTTTTAGTGTTTCCTATTACAGACTATTTACCCATCAGTAAGAAGTATAGAGGTTGACATTTGTTCTCACAAATGCATCCACCTTATACACAAAACACGGAAAGCTAGCTATTTTTGAGGGGAAATTTCATTCTTAAGAGTTCTAACCTGCCTATGTGGAATTTTACGTATATATTTTTTTATCCTTAGAAATTGCCCCATCTTTTATTTAGCTATCAGATTAGTGACACAACTGCCTACTCAAGAGAAAAGCTTGTTGCCCCAACAGTCGCTTTGTTTACTTGACACCAAATAGCCTAACAGGTTGATGTTTCCTCCCTCACCGGTGGGCTTCTTGGAATTAGGTGGTGTGTTGATTCTGCAGAATCAAAGCCAAGAAGAGATGAGGTTGGGTTTGATTTAATGTGATGACCTACATGGCTAATTTCAGTGTTTCCGGCATATCTTTATTTTTTAAAAGCTCACATTTTTATTTTCTGAAATGTAGATCTTTATTAAAAATATAGTCTCTCTATCAACAATGTGAAGACTAAAGACAATTATGTAAATGGGCCACTCTACCTTATATTTACTTGTTAGATTGGTTAAATGGACAGTTTCTGCCTTACTGATGTGTAGTTCATTTCCTTTGTTTTTATTTTACCATGTCAAAGGCATTCCTAGTGACATGAAATTGATTACCCTTAAACCAGTTAATGTTCACCAAACCACCTTGAACCTATATCCATATTTGTGGAATATTAAAAATACATGAATAAAAGTAATGTCTGTCAACGATCAGTGCTGTGATCAGTGTTGGCTGCAGTTCTCTTGCCAGTGGACGAATATGGTACTAACAAGATTCTTTCTGTTATAAGTGACAGATTCCCAAGTCAAATTGGCTTAAACTGAAAGGGAATGTGTTGCTTCATGCACCGAGGAAGTCAAGGAAGAACTTGCTGCCTGCAGGCACTGTTGGAACTAGGAGGTCAAATGTGGCCACATGCTGTCTCCTTTTCCCCATCTCTTGCTCTCCCTGCTTTGCCTGGCTTCACCCTGCAGATTGTTTTCTCCATGTAGCAGGCAAGGTCTACTCCAGCAGAGCAAGATCTTTATTTTTCTTAAAAAAAGCACTTCTTTCTTCCAGTGGCTATGTACCAATCCCTGAAAAGGACGTGGTTTCTACCTGTTTGAAATACATGCCATAACTGGAACTATGATTCTGTCTAAAATAATTCAGGGGCAACCCCCTTGGGTCTCCTCCCACTGTGGGGGATTTTCTGTCCTCTCAATCAATCCTGCTTTCTCACTTTAAAAAATAAGATAAAATAAAATGATTCAGAACAGTAATGGGTCCAGCCTCAGTGATATCCTCACCTCTGTGGCTGTTGGAAAGTATCAATGATGATAGCCCCACCAGGACTCCACAGGATGAAAGAGAGATGGTTTCTCCAAGGTAGTTATACAGTCAGCATAATTAACATACGCGCCCATTCCATACACACCCAGCAGTTGTCAACAACAGGAGGACTAACAGTTGAGTGAATATTCACTATTCACTAAGTATAAAGTCCAGGAATTTAGACCGTCCTTATTTGCACTTTCTCTCCCTACCAACCTGTACTCTCCAACACAAAGGTATGGCTTGAACCAAGACAGTTTCCTCACTATCCCTCCAACTCACCATCCTAATCCTACCCTTTGCTTGCATTTCATTTTCATCCTCCACTCTGTGAGGATTGGCTTCACTCTCTTTTATCCATTATTCAAACTACATGTATATTTTAGGAAACAATTTAAACCTTTATCTAGTGCAAGTTCTTACATAACTAATAACAAACGTGCTTAACTTTTTTTCTCACTTCTTATAGCATTGTATTAATCATTCAATATTTCTTTTATTCCCAACTATATTAAACTTCTCTCTAAGTTTTGCAGTTTTGCTTCCCTCAATATAATAATATGACACGGAAAGAATATATCTCTTTGTTCATATCTAGTGATGGGGGGAGGGAAAAAGAGACTATGAATTTTGCTTCTCTTCAAAAGAGTCTCTCTTCTAGTGCATTGGCCCAAAATGTCTTAGATTTGCCCATCCAAGATCCAATCTCTGGCCAGAGAGGAATGTTTGGTAACCATCAGTTCACAATCACCCGAGGCAAATGAAATCTGTAACAAAATCACTATAACACTAAACCCTGAACTGAATATAGACTAAGGAGTCAAATATAAATGCAACTTGCATTTATATTTGACTCTAATGGAACTGAAACATGTAATTGGCTGATTAAATAAAATCCAATGAACAAAAGTTAACATAGAACTCCTATTCAACTAGAATTAAAAAGAAATATTATATAACTCGCATGAATCTCGTCTTATTCGTAATGATTTTAATAACATACTAAAGAGTTTATCTGATTAATTCTTATATTGTTAAGTTATTTTTCTTTTAATTACTAAGAGGTAGAGTGTCAGAGGGCACAGTATATGATTCATTGTTTACTCATTTTCCATAATGCCTGAATATGTATTAATTCTTTACATCATGTTACAGCATAGGACTTCTAAAAAGGTAAGGAATTGAGATTAGGGTATAGGTATTGGTGTGGATTTTGTGTAACACTGATAAAAGTGCTCTTTCTAATTGCCCTTCTCCATAGAAGGCATGGGGGCATGAAAGTCACTTACCAAAAGCACTTCTTCTATTCTTTGGCCAAAAAAAAAAAAAAGCCTCTTGGAAGATGATTTCTGTCATCCTGGTTACAGTCAAGAATGCTTTTTAAAATACATCATGAAATAGAATAGAATGAAACTGGGATAAAGATATTAATCTTGGGCATAAATACCATTATCTCAGCAAGCATATAAGTGATGTCCACGTATTCTGAATTAAGCTTTCACCTTCAATTTTCTTTTTCCTTTTTTTGAAACAGGGTCTTGCTTTGTCATCCAGGTTGAAGTGCAGTGGAAAAATCATAGCTCACTGTGGCCTTGAACTTCTGAGCTCAAGAAATCCTCCCATTCAGCTTCCTGAGTAGCTGGGACTAGGTGTATGCAACCACACCTGGCTAATGTAGCAATGGGGGGGTAGCTATGTTACCTCAGCTGGTATTGAACTCCAGCCTCAATGAATCCTCCTGCCTCAGCCTCCTAAAGTGCTGGGACTACAGACATGAGCCACTGCACCAGGCTGTCCTTTAATTTTCTATCTCTATTGCCAAATATTTGCCTAGAGCTGTGTGTGTGTGTGTGTTTGTGTGTGTGTGTGTCAGAGAGAGAGAGTGTGTGTGTATGTGTAGCATTATTTATTTCAAGAAGAAACTGTGCAGAAAAACAACTTCTTAAATTAAGAAAGTTTCAATTCTTACTTTTATCAGTATTTATGAGGGACCCAATATAAAGCAATCCTTTTCAAGATATTGTGAGGCAATTGTCCAGACATAGACCCTTTTCCCCCTATGTCTGGCTTCTTTCTGCTGCTTCCCTCAAGAAGCAGCCTCTGGCCAAGGCTATTCTGCAGGATATGCATGTTCCCAGTAATGAGTCACAAGGTGTGGGTAATTGAGCACAGCTTAGGTGGGCAGCCCTCTTATTCTCTTTAATTGTAAACACCATATAGCAATTTGAATAATTATCTTGCTTGATTATAAAAAAGAATTGCTCAGCTGGGTTCCATGGCTCAGCCTGTAATCCCGTGCTTTGGGAGGCTAAGGTGAGTGGATTGCCTGAGCCCGCGGGTTCGAGACCCGCCTGGGCAACTTGGCGAGACCTCATCTCTACAATAAATAAAAAAATCAGCTGGGCATGGTAGCACGTGCCTGTAATTCTGGCTACTCGGGAGGCTGAGACGGAAGGATAGCCGAAGCCCAGCAGGTGGAGGCTGCAGGGGCCGGGAGCGGCCACTGCACTCCAGTCTGGGTGACAGTGTGAAACTCCAACTCAAAAAAAAACAAAAATAAAAATAAAATAAAAATAAAAAGAGTTGCCCTACTGTCCCAGCACGGATTCTTTCTTCACCAACCAGCCACCATCCATGCCTCCTGTAAGTTCTAATAAACTAATGTCTTCCCTGGTTGGAACTCTGAGTGACTTTCTCGGGATAGGCAAAGAACCTTAGACACAAGCACTCTCAGATTTGGGGCTATCACATTACAGATATTTCCCCAAAGCTTCACTGAAGAGTCGCTGATAGATGATGATGATGATGATGATGATGATGATGATAATCATCATCATCATCATCATTTTAATTTGTGCACCATTTGTTATTTGATGGGAGAAGCTCACTCTCTAAGCTTCTTTGGGATTTTTCCCCTAGTTTTGTGCCACACATTTTCCTGGACACTAAGGCTGAAGAAAATTAGAAGCTGCAGACTAGAATAGCATCAATACATTGTTCGAGTTGATAGAAAATTATTTTTCTTCTTATCTGGTAACTAAGAGCAATTCTAGACATAGACCAAAATTATCTTAATAGATAAAAATTTGTAATATACAAAATAATTTTAAGCCCTGAAATATATATATTTTTCAAGTATCCTATTAGAAATTAAGGTCATCGGATTTTTAAAAAGTAGAACATGTTTACACACTAATAGATGTCACTTATAGGTAAAATCCTATAAGTGACATCTATTAATGTCTAAAGCATGCCTCAAACATGGTTCTATTCTAAATTCCTTACCTAATAAGGAAATGAAGGTGTCAGAAGACGAGTGTGATATAATCTACATTCATTCACCATAACATCTGACCAATACTACTCTGTAACATATTATGACACATATTTTTTAAAAACCCAAGAATTTGAAATTGAATACATAACTTTGATTCATTATTTTGGTCTCACACGAGGGGGAACCCCCAAAAGCTGGAATTTATTTATAAAAAATTGTGTATTTATTCTCACATGTTTAAACGTTCAAAATACTCTTTGTTTAGTGCACTATACCTATCCAGATGCTTTTTCCATGGCTAAAAACAGTTTTTGAACTAATCGATTTTGATGTCTTTTAGTGCTTCTGCCGTTTTTTGTTACATATCTTCCACCTTGGTGAAACGTCTCCCCTTAAGACCTTTTTCCATCTGGGAAAAATAAAAAATATCTTTAGGCCTGAGATCAGGTAAATAGGGAGGGTGGACCACAGAGGTCATGCCATTTTGGTCAAAAACTGCTGAACACTCAGTTTGGTGTGGGCAGGTGTACTCATACATTACCCATCATTAAATGGGCAAACACATTGAGTCTCCAAAAAAAATTCACTGAAGCTGAACGAAGCCTCTCACAACACTTGCTGTTCTACTGATGCTGATGGCTTCCTAGAACTCTCACCTAGTAGGGGAAGTCTGCAATACAAGTGATCCACCCTCCAAAAGATAATTCCATTTTTTGGAGGGGTCCTCTTCGTATATTATTTACAGCCAGTATATAATCCTGAAACTTGAAGTGTTTATCTGAATTAGGCAACTGAGGACATCATTTCCTTTTCCAGTGTGCTATGTAAAAAGTTAAACTATATTGTTACCTATGAATTATTCAACTCTAAGTAAAATGTCTAGGAGTTTGAATGCTGACCATTGTATGACTAAGACACTCCATACATGATCATTAACTATTTCATAACATGCATTAAAATACTAACTTATTTTAAATTTATTTGAAAAAGTATGGCTCAACTCATAATGCTTTCTCTAAAAATGAAATCATAAACTATCTTTGGGATACATCAAATAACATAAAAGGTATTGAGTTCAAGTTTAAATTTTCAAATAAGCGATGTCTGAGGGTAGTTAAAATTGTAAAATATAGAAATGTGTGTTCATTTCACAGAACTTTCACTGAACAGACTTTATTTTAAAATATTTCTAGCAGATTTATGTAACTTAAGGTTAGGGTATTAAACTGACAAACATCCAGCATTTCCTTTTAATATCCCTTTTATAATGCCAAGAAGAAATAGAAGTTGCTTGCTGAGTTTAACCCTTATATATCCTCAGTAGCATTTTTAAGTAATTATGAACTTCAGATACATTGGCACATGTATATGTTTTGCTCTCAAAGATTTGAAATAATTGGTGACAAACACCATAAAATAAAACTTTCCAAAATCGCCACACTGTTTTCCAAAGAGATTGCACTAGTTTGCATTCCCACAAGCAGTGTAGAAGTGTTCCTTTTTCACCACATCCTTGCCAGCATCTGTTGTTTGTTTTATTAATGAAGGCCGCTCTTACTGGGGTTAGGTGGTATCTCAATGTGGTTTTGATTTGCATTTTTCTGATGATTAGTGAGGCTGAGCACTTTTTCATGTGTCTGTAGATTGTTCATATATCTTCTTTTGAGAAGCATCTATTCATGTCTTTTGCCCTCTTCTTAAGGACTGTTTATTTTTTTCCTTTCGGTACATTTGAGTTCCTTGTAGATCCTAGATGTTAGGCCTTTATGCAATGGAATATTATGCAGTCATAAAGAAGGACAAACATATAAACTTCGCAGCAACTTGGATGGATTTAGAGTCAATCATACTCAGTGATCTATCACAGAAACAAAGAATAGAATACCATATGTTCTCACTCATAAGCAGACCTTGAACATTTATCATAATACTATAAGAAAGGGATTAGCAGTAGTGGGAAACTGCTAGGGGACGGGGTATGGAATTGGTATTTGAGGGAAACTGCTAGGGAAGGGAGGGACACACCTCATCAACAAGGGTACCTGCATAATCAACGTTTGTATACCTAACCGTGAATTGTACTCCACATCTTTAAAATTTAAAAAAAAAAAAAAAACTTTCTTAAATTTCTTTCTAGAACTTAAATAGGGTTTCTTTGGAACCTGCATGAGTTTTCCCTTACCACAAGGGTACTATTAAATAGATAGCTGTAGCTGGGTTCAGTGACTCAGCCTGTAATCCCGCACCTTGGGAGGCTGAGGTGAGTGGATTGCCTGAGCCCGCGGGTTCGAGACCCGCCTGGGCAACTTGGTGACACCTCATCTCTA
>CAUYQG010095028.1:0-39203 GCA_963574415.1 Tarsius wallacei
GCCCGGCTAATTTTTTGATTTATTGTAGAGATGAGGTCTCGCTTGCCCAGGCGGGTCTCGAACCCGCGGGCTCAGGCAATCCACTCACCTCAGCCTCCCAAAGGCGCGGGATTACAGGCTGAGCCACCGAGCCCGGCAAAAATTGCTAATTTAAATCAATGAAATATATTTTGTACTGGTTAAGTAATTCAGGAAAGATATTTTCACCAGAAAGATTTTGGTAACTAAATTCTTATGTCACTGCCTTTATGATAAAACATAAGAAATCTGGGTGAAAAAATATTTTTTAAGGAATTGGAGAAATAATACAACTGAAAAGATTTTGAAAGGAATCAAAAATTAGCACTCAGAATCCTAATCGCAGTGATGATGCTCTCTTAATTATCCTTACTGCTCACTATTCCCTCACCCCATTATGTTCTTACACTTCATCTATAAAACTCTTCAGATTCAATTTTGGTTTTGAATTTTTCCCTTGACACAAACTTTCTGCCAATTGCATATATTAGGGTTGACTAGAGATACCTCAAGGCAAATAGCTACTTTTCCTCAAAATAAGCAATTTTTTATATTGTTCTCTTTACTAACACAGAAAGTTTATCTTACCTGAGGCAAAATTTAATAACAAAAAAGAATTAGATTCCTCCAAAGCAGTATTAGAACTTTCTTTTTTTTTTTTCCAGTGAGAAAATTTTATAGTTCATCTCTTGCCTCTGAAATAATCTTAATCTTTTTGGGTCCATGACCAACTCTAGACTTCCACAAAAGATGTGAATTGACCCCTGTTTTAAAGCATAGTTCATTTCTAGACTCAGCCTGGGTACAGTTCTGTAGTTTCACCCAGTTCTGAAGCTGCGTATGTAGATTAGGGGAGATTATGATTTTTTTTTTTTCCACCACCATAAGGTATTCTTCTGAAAACAAGTGAAATCACTCTGAGGGATCCAAAGCACTTTTAAAATATAAGAAGGTTCTTCAATTTCAAGCCTCTCTCAGGATATATCTTTGTCAGAATGAGCACTAAAACTGCTTTGTTAACTCTCCCCCCAAAAAATTGGTCATAAAAATGATTGTGATATCAGGAAATTAAACACATTGAACAGAAGTTTTAAGTTCTATCAAAGCAAAACTGCGCCAGACAAAATCAAACAGGCAAGGAAGATCGTTTTCAAGGCTACTGCGATAGAGAAGCTAGGCCATGGCAGAGGCTAAACTCAACTCTGCTGAAGCAAAGGGCAGGAGAGACCTTAAGGACTGGACTGAGGCAGTTGAAAAATATTGGAGAACTGTAGGGAGAAAGTTGATCCATGGGATGTGTGGGGCACCTTAAGTTATTCCTGAATTTGGAAATGGTTTCTCTGTGATTAAGTTTTTTGTGTTTGTTAATCGAAGTTAGGCTTCTAATTTCCCATAGACACTGAGAGATACTGGCACTGTATTCCTTCTGATCACATTTTAAGGGAATGATCCCTGGGGTTTTGAGAAAGATATTTCTGGACTGTAAAACTGGCAAGAAGCTTTAAAAAGTCTTATATCACAAATAAATAGAGGAAGAATTTACCACTACAAATTTTCTAAAGTAAATGCTTTAAGAGAAGAAATGTAGGGGCCTAGAAACAGGAAAAGCCTGTCTAAAGTCTAGTCAATCTTAGAGAGACATTAATGCCTTCTGGGTCAGTACATTAAAGTTCTGTAGGACATAAAGAACCATTGGCATATATGAATATATATACTATTCCTTTAGAGATAACATCAGGATACGTAATTTGTCTTTTGGTAAGTATTAGCAACAAGATCTTAAACTGGATCTGGTTCACCTGGAAGATTCCTTTGTTGAACTGAAATTCTATGGCTTTATTCTGGGCATATCTCAGCTTGGCGGTTTAGAATAGAGACTGGAGGCACTTACAACTCAAAGTGCAGCTGATCGGTTATAAAAGCTCAAAGCACAGTTTATTTCAACTGATGGTAAGATAACTAGGAACTATTATGTCAACCAAAAAATTATTTGCATCTTTTTGTTATTCTGCCGTACACATGTTTAAGTATAAAAAGCCACCTTACATTCCTTTTTAAACAAAATGAGCTTCAAGCAACTAAATATATTTAAATGTTGTAAAAATAGTTCACCAGCAAGGGATTGGTAGACATTGCTTCCCACTGGAAATAAGAGTCAAATGCATTTGTCCTTTGAAAATCATATACATGCTCCAATTAGTTTCTATTTTTCAAAAGGCAAATTTTCTCCGACTTTTACATAAGAGGTGAGTTTATTGCCTATTGGTTAAGTTATTGTCCTTATGTAGATATAGCTTGAGAGAAAGTTGGAGATAGTGAAGGAAACCAAAATATTTCACCCCAAAATATACATATTTGATACATTTCAAGGTGATTGTTAAAAAGGCTGAAAATGCAAGAATAGCTAAAAAGCGGTCTTTTGTGGGGAGATTTGTATCTATAGAGAAAAATCAGCATTGATACAATCAGTTTTGTCTGAGGGCCTTTCCTAGTTCTATTCTAGAAAATATTAGCAGAGCATATGACACTATTAAGATCTGAAAGAAACAATTAGCATCCATTTTCTCTGAGGGTTGCTACCTGTGAACTTTCCTCTATGTAACAAGACCAACTTTTGCCAGCCAAGCTTTCTCTTCTCTCCTTCCTATAACCTGCCTTGCCACTATTTACCACCATAACCTGTTTTGGGCCAGGCTCCAAGCCTTCATTCTTTCTATAAACTTAAGATGTTATAAAAGCACCATTTAGCCATTTCTTTGAAATCTTTGTAAGACTCTCATGCATGTTAATCAATTTGTATGCCTTTCTCGCAGTAATCTTCCTTTTGTCAGTAAATTTGTCAGCAAACCTTCTGAGGATGAAGGGGAAATTATTCACCAACAACAGGATAGAAGATGTTAATTATTGTTTTGATTTGAAATGTCTTAAAGCCAAATGGAATGAAGCAATGCCATTCTTTGTTCATATTCTTTCAATGCGAAGAGGTAAATTCTTCAAGTTTAAGTTCAGAGGATACAAGTACGCAAGACTTTATAAAAAACAAAACAAAACTGCAAGGCACAGGTTTATAACAGTATCCCTAGAATTTTAGAGAAAACGCTGCGTCTAGAATTTGAGAGAAAACAACTGGGTAAAGTTATTACTATTTTTTTAAAGAGCTAAATTATTCAAAGAAATAGTGCTAAATCAAGTAGAATTTAAGTGGAACTATAAAAAAAGGAAGATAAAAAATTCTCAGGAGATTTGATATTTTTCCCATGTTTGCCTAAATTAAACATTTAAATCAACAAAAACACAAAAACATTTCAAATGAAATATCTGAGAGAATATAATGGACTTTCTTTTAAAATTCCAGATTTGAGAGAGAACATACATCTACAGGTTACGATCTAATTTTTAAAATTTGTTTTTCCGGTTCTTTCCATGGAGCCATCTGGGAACATTTTCATCTCATAGTACCATAAAACAGAATCATATTGAGATGGGGATCCGGCAGCAGGGCTAGTTTCCCAAAACAAAGGTCACATGGTCCAGACCTCACTGACAAATGGGACGTGTTGAGGAGACGGGCCAAAGCCAGCCAACATCAACTCAGACCAAGATAGAGTTGAGAGTGACTTTTTTATACACCAGTTACAATACATTAGCATGCTAAAGGACACTCCCACCAGTGCCAGGACTATTTGCAAGTACCATGGCAACTTCTTGACATTCCCCTTAAAAAGGGGAAGAATCCACCATTCCAGGAATGCTCCATCTCTTTTCCAGAAAACTCATGAATATTCCACCCCTTGCTTAGCATATAATCAAAAGATAGTCATAAAAATAAAATCTCAGCAATGTGCAGCTGCTGTTCTTCCAATAGACTAGCCCAGGCTGCCCTGCCTGCCTATGGAGTAGCCTGCCCTGTTATTTCAACATACTTGTTTTCACTTTCCAACAGAAACCCCAGCAATGTACAGGGACTGCTCTGCCTATAGTCTTGTTTCTGTTCCTTTTCAATAAACTTGTTTTCACTTTACCTTGTCAGCTCGTTCTTGAATTTTTTTCTGCATAAAGTTAAGAACCCACTTTGCCTCTTGAGCAGGACCTCAACTTTGGAGTCTCCTAGTTTGTATCCATATCATTATTATTATTTTAACTGCTTCCACATTGCAAAAACAGAGTTCATATTATTATCAAAGCAAATTCTTTTGGCAAAGTATTGTGACATTGAAGATCTTTTTTAGTATTTAGTGAGAAACACTTTACTTTGTAGCCCTTTATCTCTCCAGCTCTGAAAAAAATATATATTCTAAATTCTGTTTATAATTTCCACAACATTATTTTGATATTAACTAGATTACTTAAAGAAGAAGGTAGTAGCCCAAATAATTAGAGTAAAAAATATAATCATTGTGTTAAATATACAGGCAATAAGACTGTTTTAATTGAACTCAATTAAAAAGGTCAAATGACAATTTGCTTAATAGAGGACACTGAGCAGACTTTTTTGAATATTCCAAAGATAGTCATATCTTTGTATGTATACTGCATTTATTAGAGTATTAGCTGAAAAGCTCAATTATATCTTGTGTGATTCAGCTTGCCTTTCTCCAAGGCTTCACTAGCTTTGAAGTAGAGACTCAAATTAAGAAATAAGAGTAATGCATATTATTATATGTAACATCTTCCAAGAGTAATTAAATACTACTCTATGCATAAATTAAGACTTAATAGAGTCAATCATCTTTTCTTTTTTATATTACAGTTAAATATACTTTATTTTAACTCCCTTTCCTAACTTTTTACATATACTAACACACAGTCATGCATACAGTTACACATAAAATACAGGCAATAAATATAGTCACAAAAAATCATTGGTCAAATGGGATATAACAGAAGCATCATGTTTTATGTGGTCTTAGATTTGGCTTTGATTTTAGATGTGGTCTTCTCATGCCACATATCAAAGGAATAACATCTTCACTAATTTCCAAGGATGCAGCAATGGACATCGTGGCAAAAGAGATACTCAGTCTCATTCTCATTCCAACCTCATTTTTTATTTTGTCATTATTCATATGTATCTGAGTCATGGAATAAGTAAGACTCCAATGACGTCTCATCAAGAGTGCACATATTGGAAGAGAGTTCTAAGATAGTGTTCTTTAGTTCCAATGTAGTGAATATTATCCCAGTCAATTAGGAAAAAGTCAGTCAAATCTGTATCTGTATCAATCTTTAGTTCAGCAATTTGGCCAATTGTAGAGAAAAGTTTTGCTTCATCAGGGTTAGTTTTGCCCTAGAAATACAAAAGGAAAGCAGTCGTTTCTATGAAGAATTTGTACCACATAAAAACAATCTTTTTTCTAGGGGCTTCAAGTCTTTTGTGTTAATTTCCTATACTTGCTATAACAAATGATCACAAGCCTAGTAGCTGAAAACAAGACACATTATTTTACTGTTCTGGAAGTCAGAAGTCCAAAATCAGTGTCAAAGGCCTAAATTCTAGGTGTCAACAGAGCTATGTTCTTTTCTTATTAGGAATGGTCAATCAAGTTTTATCTTCATCCCATACTCTAACCTACTTCTTCTTTCCTTTTTCCCATTTAAAGAATCACAATTGTGATTACATTGTGTCCACCTGGATAATACAGAATAATCTCTTATTTTAAGCTCAGCTGATTAACAACCTTAATTCTATCTGAAACCTTTTAAATTTTTAATTCTCCCTTGTCATGTATATATCCAGAAGTTCTGGGTCTTTCAAACCCTGCCTTTTAGGCACGGGTTGGGGGGCAGGTAGCATTATTCTTCCTACTACAAATTCTCAGCTATCCCTAAGCCTAGGTGAGTACTTTGTGTTTTAAAAGAATTGGAGAATATATAACAGGTTCAGTTTTCTTCAGGGAACTCATCTTTTCCAATTAAACAGTGCTGGGAGCAGAAGTGAGAGGTTTTCTTAATGTTTTACAAAATGAAAATCTTTTTCCTCCTCCTGGAATGATTAATAAATTAGATTATCTCCATCTGATACAGGTAAAGAATGACTAAATGGTCTGGATTTATTTACATAGTTGGGACAGTTAATTGGATGTGGTGGGTGGACGGCAATTATTATTCACTTCGCAAAATGTTAGTGTTCATTTTCTATTATTCTGTTCTTCTTTGGAATGTAACTGGAATCCCTAGAAAGTTGGATTCTGATAGTACAAAATTTGTAAATCCTGAGTGCTATATCATTTTATTTTTACTCCTCTACTTTTCTTCCTATCTCACCTTCAAGATCCATGTGTATCCCATAAACAATTCTTCTGATATTTCTCCTTGTATCTATTTTTATTTTGGAGACAGTTGGAAACAAATATAAATGTGTAAAAGAAAAATAACAGCAACAAAAATGAAGTCAGGGGAATGCTACTACTATGAGAACCAGGAGGTATCCTAGTTTTAAAATGATCTATTAAAGGTTGCTATAAATATCCTTCTTTGGTTTCTTTGTTTCTTAGATGAGAAAATTGAAGTCTTGATAGGTTAAATGTCATGTTCAAGTTCACATGGCAAATAGGAGCCAAATCTGACTTAGTTCTTAATTACATTCTGCACTCATCTTGACAAAATATCAAAGTAGCATATAAAATAAAAAGGGGCAGGAGAGGTGTGACGAAGCCTTTATGGTCAGGTCCGTTTCACAACAGTCAGTGAGATCCCAGCAACATTGTTCCAAATCTGATGAACACCATATCAGTCTGTCTGCACTTGATAAATATTACCGTTCTGAAATGATTCCTTTAATGGTAGTTTCATATGCTATTAATGGTTGTGACTGAAAGAGCCTACCTCATGTAGTCTGATGTGTCACTATTTTTTCTTCTAGGTTGATGGCCTCTTGTTGACTGTAAGTATAGTCTGACTGCCTTTTCTCAACTTACATTTAATATATCACACCGCATGATATGATTATACAATACTGAAAGCCTGCAGTCATCAACGCCACTTCTGTTATATAATTATGATTATATAACCTGCTAAGTAGCTTGGCTATCTACAGAAAACCTGCAGAAACAGAAACAGTTGAGCCTTTGCAATGCATGTTCTTTTCTAGTATTATTTATTTGACATAGAAAGTTGAAATTTATGAAACTGAAGCTGTAAAATCAAAACCGGAAAGTGGAAGGTTATTAAACATGTAACTTTCATTAAAATACTGATTTATTTTCTAGGAAGAAAGATAATTGCATTCTGGCCTGACCAGGACTTAATACAGCTCCAAAGTGAATCCGTAAATGTATATTTGGTTTTTGGCATCTAAATGAAAAGTTATCTGTGTAACATAGAACATGATAATAATTATTCCTACCATTTACAATAATACTAACATACAGTTTCATCAGTTTTCATTGTCAAAATCTTATATAGTAATAATAAATTCATTTTTGTGGGCTGAAGATTAGAACTTTTCCATCACTCTTAAAAAATTACTCTTTTCAGCAGAGTACCATATGTTCTCACTTATAAGCAGACCTTGAACAATTATAATACTATAAGAAAGCATTTGGCATTCATGGGAAACTGTGGGGGGGGTGATTGGCAGTTGGGGGAAACTGCTAGAGGAGGGAGGGGCACATCTCATCAACAAGGGTACCTGCATAATCAATGTTTGTATACCTAACCCTGAATTGTACCCCACATCTTTATGATTAAAAAATTACTCTTTTCACTTGCATATATAGTCAATTAATGATATTAAACAAAATATATATTATGTTTCCAAATAGATTTTATATGCCTACAATTTACTAAAACATTTTCCACTAATTTCTTATTTAGTTCATCTTGACTTTTTGCTGATATAAAAATTCTGTACTGAATATTGTCATTATTAAAACTTGCCATTGTTTATATAAATGTGTAATTTCCTATGTTGCAGTTCCTGAAAGTAGATGTGTAAGCACAAAAAGCATGATATTTTTGGTGCCTTTTGATTTGGGTTTAGCTATCGATCTTCAATGAGTGTTTGATATAACCAGTTTCACCCCACAATCTGTTACTCGTGATTAAAGATTAGGGCAACATTAAATTTTCAAAAGAAGAAATACCTACATTTTCTATTTATACTCTAAGATTGGAAACATATTTATGAATTATAAGAGTAACTGTAGGAATAGTAACTTTAGGAATAGAACATGGGACAATATAAATTCATCTGCCTGTAACCAGGGTTGACTTATTTTTTGCTTAACAGAATGTTTAAAGGCAATATATATTTTATATCAAAGGAATCTCCATTGTAAGATACAAGGAAAAAGTTCTTCGAAATCTACTACAAAAAATATTTAAAATAAAATGACTGAGGAATTACAGAGACTTGCTACATATTGCAATCAATTATCAAGATCTTAAAAGCAAATACTAATTTCAGTGAATTTATGAAATTAAGCAGTGTAATACCTGATCAATTCACAGCAGGAAAAATCATAAGAGAATTAGCATCTTTTGTGTGTTCTGGGGAAACTAGAGTATATTTTCATAGTATCATGTATGGTTCTAGAATTAAAATATGAAGTTTTTTTGTGGGTGATAAAGATTGCTGTTTTCTTTTTTCTCGTTCTTCTTTTTCCAATTTTAAAGCCTGATCATCACAGCAGGTTAAATACATTCACATAAAAATCTCCATGGGAGCTAGTTATACGCTGTGACTATATACGTCTCTAATTTTATTTAGCTAATTTCTCTCACACCTACTTTTTCATCCTGAATAAATTACAAGCCCTCTTCAGAACCATTAGATAAACCTTGAAGCAATTGATGGATTTTTATATCTGACATCAAGAAGTTAGCCTATGCATGCATTTTTCATTTCAATAGATAAATCCTGAGATAATTACCTATATGTTTATATGTCTATATCTTGCCCTGTTTCCAAAGAAGATTTGAAGTGACTCTGTTATTTATTGACAAAGTCAAGAAAAGTTTTCTAGCTTACTTGGGATATTCAAATTTTCCCAGGGGAAATAAAAAAAATAGTGAGTCTTCGATCATGATTAATAGTGAGAATGTAAGGAATGATTCTAAATTGAACTCTCTTTCTCTTTGCTTGTCCACTTTTTCTTTGGTATTTACCAGTACCAGCTTTTATATCCATTGTACAAGAATACTTGATCGTTTTAGCATTGATTCTTAAGGCTAAATCCACACCATATCTATCTGAAAATATATGTGTTTTACACAGTGAAGGGAAAGGGAGTTTTGAATTTGTTTTTGAATATTTCTATGCATAGATCAGCCCTTGTCTACTTCTTTGTCAACGTTTTTAGGTCCTACAGCTTACAGCTTTTAGTTCCTATGTTACATATTTTAGCTTTTCTCCATCATTCTCTAATTCTCACAGTATCTCCTGCTGTCTCCTCAGCCTTCGGAAAACTATTTTAAAGAATTAGAGCCTGAGAAGGATTTAAAGTCTCTATTCAGGGAACTTTGGATATAAGAGAAAAGCTCATGTATGATAGGCAATCTATGACAGGAGACAGGGAGGGGGTGTCCTCAATATTAAATACTGAAAAATTAAACTCATTTTAAAAGAGAGTCTTTTGCATTTTGGCAGAGTTGTTTATTTTGCATTTGGTTTTGCTGTATCCATGCCTCATTATTTAAGGCGTTCACTGACCCACATGCTTAGCTTTGCCTGTCAGCTGGGATGGAAAGCCAACGCTGTGACAAATGTGTTTTTAGGAAAAGGCGTCAGACATCTTTTTTTTTTTCATTTCAAAAACTTTCCTATATATCTTCTGTTATAATTAAGCAAAAATTAGAAGAAATAAAAGAATAAGTATTAGAATCATGACCAAAATAATTTACATGTAATTGTCCTACTTGTGTAGCAATACATAGAACAAAGTGAAATTTAAAAAATATATATTATGACATTGTGAAAATATTATTTTCAAACTATATATTGAGCAAGAATTGACTTTTGTGTTATTTATTACTCTTTAATTTTTGTATTATAAGTAATTTTATTTCCTGTATTAAGATGATTATTCCTAACATTTTCAAAGTATTAAGTAGTTAAAAATATTCTTCAGATAAATATTAATATTTGTCTTACTCTGTTGGCAACGCTGGAGTGCAGTGGCACAATCACAGCGAACCACAACCTCAACTTCTTGGGCTCAGGCTGTCCTTCAGGCTCAGTCTCTCAAGCAGAACGACAGGGGCGAGCCACGATACCTAGCTAATTTTTTGACTTTTTGTAGAGACGAGGCCTCACTGTTTTTTGTAGAGGCTGATCTTGAACTCCTGGACTCAAGCAATCTTTTCGCCTTGGCATCCCAAATTGCTAGGGTTACAGGTGTGAGCCATGGCACCTTACCTAATCTTCATACTGAATTTACCATATACCTAATGCCATTGTAATCATTGGCCTTTTGGATCTAGGTGCCTCATGAGTGTGGGATTGTCACCCACTGAAAAAGATTGATCAGATTTATGTGTCTACTTTTGTTAGAGTTCAAGAACAGTGTTGGACACATAGGAGTTCACAAACTGAATTGACTAACAGGTTTTTTGTTTTTTTTGTTTTTTACATAAGCTTATTTAATGAAATCCAAAACGAATGTATATATTGGTTATACAATTCTCATCTATTCATTAGGACCTACGCAGTAGATTCAAATATATTTTTGGTAACATTTAGAGTCTTTAAAAATGTCAATTTGTAATTATACATTGAGGAAAGAGTTTGTTGCCCAAGTATTCTGCTTAATGAGATGAGGCTATTACAATGTCACAACTGAAAAAAAATTTACTCGGAGGCCAGATAGATCTGGGTTCAAATCTCAACCACACTCCTTAGTAAATCTATGACTATACAAATTGTATCACATCTTTTTTAGTCCCTTAATTTTCATATACAGTATTAATAAAATACCTAATTTGTGTTCTGTTTAAAAGATCAAATACAATTACTTTAAAATAAAATTCAATTATTTCCATCTTTTAATATAATAATTATCATATCTGATACAACAAACCAGATTAAGTTGGATAACATTGTCTAAGTGGAAATGTTCTAATCTAGATGCTTCTCTAGATGGATTTGGGTAGCATCTGGTTTTTATTCCCCCTGAGCTTTATCCTGTCCTTTTGCAAGGAGACTATATTGCCTTGGTGAGTGAAAAAGTGACTGCACATAATACACTCTATTTGGCCAAGGTTTGTGTTTTCTCGGAACTGCTACCATCAATTGATCCATCATCATTAGCTCTTTAATGACCAGCATTGATTACGGCACTTAGTGTAGTTCTACAAGAACTAAACGAAACACTCAGGTGACAACAAGCTTCTCTCTTAGTTAAAAGATTTTAAATTTCCTATATCTTCACAGAGAATTTGGTTCAAATGAGTATATGCTATCACAGAACTGCAACAAATGTACAATATTACATTTGGAATAGCTCTGAGCACAACACCGGACACAGACATCGTAGAAAATAATAGAGAACTACAATCACTAGAACGGACTGTGAAATCAAATTGTCTTTCGCTTTTGCATGGTTCAAATGAGTGATTCTAAGACCCTTTGCGAAGAAGAAATAAAAATATTTTTTAGCCCCTTCACAAAACAATTCTGAAAGCTTTATATGAGTAATTGGAACTATGGCTTAAGTATAAAAAGGTGGTTTTATTTATTTGTAGATTACTGTGCTTCTGAATCTGAAATAACGCATAGGTCAAAAGGAAGTTATTATAGATACATTTTGTATTAAAAAGTGGTGGTGGAGGTCCAGTGAAAGGATTTGAAAGTTGCTCAACAACTATGGGCTTGATTCTCACTGCAGAAACAGACTTCTATATATTTTTGTAACCGAGTTAGTATGAGGCCAAGTCCTGAAAGCCTATTTCAAATAAAGACTGTGTTATTAGATGACTCCTTGATAGAATTTCTATGTGACGCTTTGGATCACAACTGAACAAGTTTATATTTTGACAGATAACATGTGATCCGACTACACACATAGTCCCAACTCAGAGAGACTAGAAATACGCTTTTGTTTTCTTTGTGCCAGCAAAATGAAATTGATCAGAGAATCTGGGAAGACTGCATTGGCAACATCATTTCACTTTTAAAACTGTCTTTTTACATCTAATCTTTTGAATATCTACTATCTTGAAATGCTTTGTTTGCCACCATGTTTTTATAATGACACACAACTAACATGCAAATATTTCTTTTTTCCTGATATGCATATTAAGAAAAGTCTACAGCTCTAAGTTGGTGTGTATGCACAAATTCAACTAAGCTAATTCTGGACTTTAAGTGATTAAACTTGTGATAATGTGTACTGTTTTCCAGTACCTATCATTTAAGGAAATTTTATAGCCAGACTTAAATGCTTGGTGTGGATTAACAAGGCCAGTTTCTTCGCTATAAAAATTTATTTTCCACGAGGTTTGAGAAAGTTAAAAGTAACTGATTTAACCATAATATAAAATTTTTTTATTAGATTATCTTTTGTTTTATTTTTATTTTATAGATGTGGGGTACAATTCAAGGTTAGGTATACAAATTGTCATTGTACAGGTAAAGTTTGGGCCTTACTTTGGTCCCCACATCACCTGGTTTGAGATCAGGTACCCTTATTGATGAATTGTGCCCCCAGTCCCTCGGGCAGTTTCCCACTACGGCCGATCCCTTTCTTATAGTATTAGGGTTCGCTTATAAGTAAGAACATGTGGTACTCAGTTCTTTGTTTCTGTGATAGATTACTGAGTATTATAGACTCTAAGTCCATCCAAGTTGCTGTGAAGTTCATAAATTTGTCCTCCTTTATTTTCTTTAAACATCTGAGATGAGTAGTCCTAACAGGACTGGTGGTGTATGGTGATGTGAGTGGAGCTCTGGCTTGGTGGAGGTGATGAGCATTTTCAGTACCAGATATTGTAGCCCCATCTGATAATAGAAAACAGAGCCTTGGGTTGTTCAGGGACTCTGAGAACGTAGCAGCAGTTCACATTCATTCGTCCTTAAAGCACCACCAGTAGCAAGAAGGAAATGAAAAGAAGAACAGAGAATTAGAAAAAATTCTTGCCAGATTCTCTTATGAAAAATGTTTAACAATTTTCAAATTTCAACTCTGATGAAGCAATATATATAAGTCCTCCAAGAGTAAAATTGCTGCTACCATCATTTACCTGATCATTTGCACTAAGATATAAATTTTGAGGAAGCAGAGGGTTCAGTATTGCTCAAATGGCTGAAAAACATAGAAGTGGATTTTAAAATATTTACATATGCATATACTCACTTGCACACACATATGCATTCATTTTCAACTTTGACTCTTTTCAGCATTCTTTAAAATAAATTTTCCACCTTCCCTTTCCTCTTAGATTAGTCTCACTGGTACTACACATCATCTTTTCTAAATCCGATATGAATATCTATCTGTAACCCCAATTTCAATAATTTATCTACTAGCTAGCTTCTGCACCTATGATCCTTTATTCCCAATTTCTTCTCTAGAAATTTATGATGCTATTTTCTGCTATTTTGAGCAGAACATCTTTATTCTTTTTTTTTTTTATCAGTTACAGTAATCTACAGAACTGATTTTGTTAACCTTCCTCTTGTCCTTTAATAACCAATGCTCCATCTCAATTATGATTTGAATACCAGTTGTTTACTACATTGATTGCAGGGAAAATGATGATTGGTATAGCTTCAAATAAGGAGTGATGTTAAGTGGTGGCAAATTTAAAAGTTATTAATAGTATTGAGATGACCATTACCCTTGTATGGGACATTATTTTGGATATTATTACCAATACTGTAAAAAATAGAAAAATCTATTTCTGAGTAAACATTTACAGCAATAATTAATCAAATTTTGCAAACCTCTTAAGTACTATTATGCAAGTATCAGATACAAGTCTGCAAAAAAAGTTTAAACATAAGATTCTCTCTTATTGCCACATACTGATAAATATTAGATATAAAAACAGTTCTTTGTGACTCCGTGACATTAAAGTCACTCAACCTTCCTGAGACTTAACTTCATTTCTATGAAACGGTAAAGCAAAACCCAAACAATGACTAAGGTCCCATTTTATCATAGGACTCTGTTTTGTTGTTGTTGAATTATACATCGCCCTCAATAACCTGCCTCATTTTCGATTTTACAATCTGCTTTGTGGACTTTATTTTCCCTCAACTCATGGACACTGTGAATTGCCTAACATGTTACTATAGACTATTCCAAACCAGGGAGAGACCCTGGGATGTGTGTGTTTGTGAATGCATGAGAGAGAGAGAAAGAGAGAGAGAGAGAGAGAGAGAGAGAGACAGAGAGACAGAGAGACAGAGCAAGAGAGACAGACAGGACAGCGAGACAGAGAGAGAGAGAGAGAGAGACAGAGAGACAGAGACAGAGACAGTAAGAGTGAGACACACACACACACACACAGAGAGAGAGAGAGAGACAGAGAGACAGAGAGACAGAGAGAGACAGAGTAAGAGTGAGACACACACACACACACACACACACACAGAGAGAGAGAGAGAGGAAGAGAGACAGAGAGACAGAGCAAGAGAGACAGACAGAGAGAGACAGCGAGACAGAGAGAGAGAGAGAGACAGAGAGACAGAGACAGAGACAGAGTAAGAGTGAGACACACACACAGAGAGAGAGAGAGAGAGAGAGAGAGAGAGAGAGAGAGAGAGAGGAAGAGACAGACAGAGACAGAGAAAGGGAGGGAGGGAGGGAGGGAAGAGAGAGTTTACTTCCCAAGCTCACCTTTGCAGTCATGCTGAACAAGAGGCCTAGGCTGGTTTTACTCTAATTTATGCTGCTCTGCTTCCAGGAAAAGCAAAAGTGAATGTGAAGAACTTCAGAATAATTTGACCTTGATGACACGTTTGGGGAGCCCCTGCTGAAAGCTACTACCGGATCCCCTGCAAGCTAGGCATGGGGACGAAAGCTGGGCTGCTGCTCCTGGTGGACTTCCAGTCAGTTTCAAGTTTAGAGATCATGGAAGCCTCCAGCACACCTTCAATGTTGGCACATGGGCACATCCCGGAGCAAGCAACAGTGGAACAAGTCATGTTCCCTGTTTCCCCAGCGTTCGCATTCTTTGTTGTCTCCTGTCACTCAACTAGAATTCACCTGCTGCTTCATACCAGTCCTGTGCACCTCACTGGCATCACCATCTTCACGGACATTAGCAACACATGTTTAATTTCTTATCTGGGGGCTTCCTAAGCACTGAATTATAACAGTCAAAGAAGATAGAAAAATGACGTTACATGGTTGAAAAAACTTAGCTTACAAGACTTTTTTTTTCAAATGTACAAAAGTTTAATTCTTGAATACATTTAAGTCATTTCTGCTTACAGCGAGAAAAACAGAAATGACCAAGAGGAGAGATGGGGAAGTGAATATATACACAGGCAAAACCAGATTCTGTCGGAGTTACTGCTGTGCTGATTAATCAGGAGGTGCAATTTTATGCACACATGTATAAAACAAAAAGTACTTATCATTTATTCTTCTTTGATTTTTGCTTTGAAATAGTCTTTATCAGTTTGTTAAATCTTTTTTTGTTTTTATCTTTTTTCCAGAAAACTCATAATTTGGTATACTAGGTATGCCCCCGCTGTCCTTCCAAAATGAAGATATTTGTGTGTTTTCTGATGGGGAAAATGTCTTAGTATCTGTATTTTTGAATTTTTTGTTTTTTGGGGGCCTATGTATGTAATGAGGCTTCATGAAGAGATATATACTATACATTGAAGTCAAAGTCCATGTGAGCTTAAGAAAAATAAATTATGGTTGGTCTATTTCATAGGGATTTGTGACAAAAACAAACAAACAA
The DNA here is from genome assembly GCA_963574415.1 of Tarsius wallacei. Classification (NCBI taxonomy): domain Eukaryota; kingdom Metazoa; phylum Chordata; class Mammalia; order Primates; family Tarsiidae; genus Tarsius; species Tarsius wallacei. The sequence continues at coordinate 15,877 of CAUYQG010095028.1, forward strand.
ACTTCCTGCTACAGGCTAATGGGTGGTAAATTGAGTGATCCAGATGTTTGGTCCTATTTAATTATCTTTCTGAGAATTTTCTATAGCAGTGACCTATGGTGTATACTATTATTGCTATGCCGAGGTACCAATTGTTACTAATTAACAACTTCTTCCAAAATTGCTTTTTATATTATTAGGTCATTACAAATATTTGATTAGCAATTGATCTGGACATTGTACAATTTATTTTAGGAATTAAAAATACAAATTTTTAATTTTCTGTTGTAATTATTCAAACACTGCATTTTTTAAAATAGAAAATATTGCATTTTCTTTAGTAATGAGTCTTGAAAATAAAGCTGAAATTAGATTAAAAAATGCCTGTGTCAGGAACAGATTTTATGGAACTTATTTTTTTCTTTGATTCATCTCTGTTTACAAAAATATTTCAAGTAATGATTCTGCTTGAATGCAATTTTTTCTAAATGGGTAACTTATTGTTACTTTTTCTACTCTGAGTGACATTGATTTACTGGTACTTTTTATACCTAATACCAATTAGAAACAACTGTCTTTGCACATGGAAATATTAGAGACTTCTAAACAACTATTATTGGGAGAATTTCTTGAAGTATATTGATAGTATTATTAAAAACATATCTCCATATATTATAGGTATATTGCAACCATAATGCTGGAGAGTTTGAAAAACCACCGAAAGGCTTTCAATTTCCACCTCAGTTTTTGAACTATGTCCTGGTCATCTTATTTTTTGAATCCTAAAGACATAGTTTCCTCAGACTATAGAACTGGTCCTTCTTCTAATCTGTTCAAAATATCATTGCAAAAAAAAAAAAAAGGCTTCCTTCTTTTCAGACCTCATCATTCCTCCTTCCTCAGATGTTCTTGGGTAAAGCATAAAACTATTTTCATAAGAACCAAGTACCTCTGGACAACTTGAATAAAACAAAACTGCAGCAATTAATTCAAGCTACAAATATTTTTGCCTGAAAGCTCTGAAGAACTTGTGAGTTTCTAAGCCTGTTCAATCACAGATTACACAGAGAGTGATGCATTATGGAAGGGTCAGATCCTGAAGGGTATGGTCCATATCAGACTTATAAGCAGAGGGCTGTAGGGCATATAAATCAGAGAATAAAAAGTAAATGACGACCACAACTGAAATAAAGGACTTATATGAACCAGATTACATACAAGTCTATCCAAGACTTGGGAAATTAGTATTCTTAATTGGGAGACTGACAAGATGATCTGGGAAGGAAAAGGTCATCTGTATCTGTGTGTACATGGCTAATCTGAAAGTGCACTTAGAGTGATATAGATAATTTGTTGATTTTTTTTGGTTTTGCTTTTGGCAGTAATTTATGCTTTGAAAATAAGATGGGGCATTTCTGAAAATCTGACTACTTCAGTATGTGTAAGACAAAGTCTCATCAAACTTGGGAATTGGAGAATTTTAGCCTATTGTGTTGAAATTTAGAAGACAATCTAAAAAATGAATAACTAAAGTAGTGATCAAGTTAATTTAATTATGATAATATTCATTTTTAGTCAAGTATTACCATTGAGTCATAATTGTAATAGTGAATTTAGTTGGAAACAAAATATATTACTTTAATTTTACTAGCCAAACGAGGAAAGACCAAAGTGGATTAACTATATAAATCCTGCCTTTATTCCTAGAGAAGAGCATAAATCATAATGCCCAAACTTGCAAAGTTTTCACAGAAGCTTTGCATATAGAAATGATATAAAAGCATCAAGTCATCCAAGGTACATAATATAGTCAGTTATAACACAACGCTTGTGTTCTTAAAAATCTATGCTTTATGCAAAATCACATAATTAAATTCACAGGGCTTGTGGAAAAGTTGGAATTGGGTACATAATACTTAAAAAGTTTGTCAGTAGAATATAAAAAAATAAATTAAAAACTAATAAGAATGATAGCACAGTTCAGCACATGAAATATGGTTAAGAAATAAACAAAAAGTAAATAAATATGGAGCTTTAACTTGAAATCTGCTTGACTAGTGGACACCAGAGGACTGCAGCTTGTGAGTTGTTTTCAAGTGAGGAAAAAAATGTTATCTGCAATCCCATGGAAAGTTGTCATACTGGTTGTGAACAGGTGTAGCTCACAACAAATGAGGTGAACTGAGAAGGCTGGGAGAGCTCTGAAGGGTGTATGTGTATGTGTGTGTGTGTGTGTGTTTTGTATATTCCCACTGAGCTCAGTTTACCCAGATGAAGTTTTCTGCAGTTATGTAATATTTCTTGTGAAGGTGGTCACTCATAAGCAAACATAAAATTTGTGTTATTCTTAAATTGTTCCCTAATACACATATCATTCACCTTTGTACAAATCTGCATTTTAAAAACTAACATTATAGCAGAACTGACTTGCATAGTAGAAACAGGCACTGAAATTGTTGTCTGTATATTATTCATGTTTTGAGGTACAAGTTATTATTACCAGAACAGTATCATCTATCTCATTATACTTGAATTATTTATCTGATTTTAATTTACATTATATATTTTTAAATTTAGATTTGGATTAGATTTCTATTTAGCTGCCTAAGACTTATGTGCATGGAGATTTTATGCTGAGGTTATATTTGTTTTTGTGTCACTTACAGTCTAAATCAAAATGATTTTGCCCTGAGTTCCAAGATAATTTTTTCTTGTAAAATTCTTACAGTTTCAAAGCAGGAGGTATGACACTCCTAGACTTCAAACTTTACTATAAGGCTACAATAACCAAAACAGCCTGGTATTGGCACAAAAACAGGCATATCGACCAATGGAACAGGATAGAGATTTCGGAAGCAAAGCCTCAATTTCTCAACCAACTCATCTTTGACAAAGCCTCCAACGACAACCACTGGGGAGAGGAGAACCTATTCAGTAAATGGTTCTGGGAAAACTGGTCAATCACATGCAGAAGATTGAAAATAGGACCCCTACCTGTTACCATACACAAAAATTAACTCTAAATGGATCAAAGACCTAAACATAAAACCTCAAACTATAAGAATCTTAGAAAATGCAGGAGATGGCCTTATGGAAATTGGAACTGGCAACCAATTCCTGTTCAAAACTTCAAGTGCCCATGTCAAGAGATAAAAGAGACAAGTAGGACCTCATCAAACAACAAGCTTCTGCAAAGCAAAAGAAACTATCAAGAGAGTGGGGAAAGGGCCCACAGAATGGAAAAAAAAAAATTGCCAATTTGTATGTCTGACAAGGGCCTAACATCTAGGATCTCCAAGGCACTCAAACGTGCCGAAAGAAAAAAAGCAAACAGCCCCATTAAAACGTGGACAAAAGACATGAATAGACACTTATCAAAAGAAGATATATGGGCAGCCAACAGACACATGAAAAAGTTCTCAATCTTACTAATCATCAGAGAAATGCAAATCAAAACCACACTGAGATAACACCTAACCCCAGTAAGAATGGCCATCATTAATAAAACAAACAAGGCCTGGCTCAGTGGCTCAGCCTGTAATCCCAGCACTTTGGGAGGCTGAAATGAGTGGATTGCCTGAGCCCGTGGGTTCGAGACCAGCCCAGGCAACTTGGTGAGCCCTCATTACTTCAATAAATCAAAAATTAGCCAGGTGTGGCAGCACATGCCTATAGTTCCGGCTGCTTGGAAGGCCGAGGCTGAAGGATTGCTGGAGCCCAGCAGGTCAACACTAGGGTGGCCGTGAGTGTGCCACTGCACTCCAGCCTAAGTGACAGAGTGAGACTCCAGCTTGAGTGACAGAGTGAGCTCCAACTCAAAAAATAAATAAATAAATAAATAAAAATAAAACAAACAACAACAGATGCTGGCGAGGATGTGGAGAAAAGGGAATGTTTCTACACTTCTAATGGGTATGCAACCAGTTCAACCTCTTTGGAAGACAGTGTGGTGATTTCTGAAAGAATTAGAAATTGTCTTTCCATATGACCCAGCAATCCACCTATTTGGAATATACCCAGAGGAACTCAAATCATTGTACCAAAAAGATACCTTCACACGCATGTTTGTTGCAGCTCTATTCACAATAGCAAAAACATGGAACCAACCATACTGCCCATCGAAGCTGAACTGTATTAAAGAAACATGGTACCTATACACAAAGGAATATTATGCAGATATAAAGAAGGACAAACATATGGACTTTGTGGGAACTTGAATGGATTTAGAGTCTATCATACTCATTGATCTATCACAGAAACAAAGAACAGAGTACCATATGTTTGCATTCATAAGCAGACCTTGAACAATTATCATAATACTGCAAGAAAGGGATTGGCAGTAGTGGGAAACTGCCAGTGGAGGGGCGATAGGATTGGCAGTTGAGGGAACTTGCCAGGGGAAGGGGGCACACCTCATCAGCCAGGGTACCTGCATAATGAACATTTGTATACCTAACCCTGAATTGTACCACACATCTTTAAAATATAAAAATTTAAAAGTTAAAGAAAAGGCCTTACAGTTTCAAGTTCAGGATATGTGTGATGCTACAGGCAGCTTTTGTTGTCTGTTCTCATTCTTACCTTGATACCAGCTTTGTGTCAAACACCAAGCAACAGATCCTAGCATGAACTCGATGGTGTAGTTCATTGCTGCAGACATTCTGATGCTAAAATAGATGTACTATAATCCAGTAGTTTTGAATAATATTTACTAATTACAAACTACCGTACCTTTCATTTTCCTCTCTTTTAGCTATCAATTAGTCCATAGGTCTTTTAAAGAAAAAATGTAAATAAAAAAGGAGAAAAATGTGAATGAATATTACACATATGGCTATATTCAAATTTAAAATTTCTAAAACCTAGAAATTGTTTTTAACATAATTTTTGCAGATGTTAGACTACAACTGACCTAATTTTTGAGAGCACATTTAAAATGTAAGAGCATATCTAAAGTTTTTGAATGGTGTATTAATCACTTAAGGCCAAAAAGGTACAAAGAAGGATAGAGTGTACGTATTATATATTTGGTCTCAAATAGTTAATGCAGGTCCAAATCCACAAGCATTTTTCTCTGGGAATGAATATCCAGCCTTTTCTATTTCAAAGGGAATTTGAGAATTAATAACTTCTGGCTAGTCTTAGCAAATAAAAATGCCTTCCCTGTTTTTCAATATTTCAGGTGAAAAGTGTTTCTTGGTTTTGAGTCATCTGTTATTATTGCTTTATTTCTTCACTCCATTATTCTCTGTGAAGCTGTGCATTTTGGATCGATATATATTAAACACCATACCTTAAGCAGGCCAAATCTGTTGAGTTGAAGACAATTTTCTGGCGGAGATAATGTATCATCTTACATGTGAATTTCTGCTAGGAGACTGTTGCAGGCAGCTATGTTTAACCATTATTGCTGTGAGACTGATTTAAACTCCTCTAACGAGTAAGCCTCACACTTCAGCAAGAACACAGCAGTTCTCTGGCATGTAAAATTTTTATTTTTACTGCTCTTATTTTTCCTGAAAATTAAAGATTGCAAAGCATTCTCTCCTTTTCTCTCCCTTCTGCCTCCTTCTCTGCTCTCACCCTTGCCCCTCCCCCCCATCAGTCAGTCACTCACAGCCTACAGGAACATGTCTAAATATGTTTCCTATGTTCTAATAGAATCATTCTCACATGGCTTTAATAGAAAAAATAAATATACTAAATCACATATGTATGATGTGAGGTCTCAGAAAATGATACCCCGAAATGAAGGCCTCAGAAGTAGCCCTCCCTGACTTCTCTGCTCTCCATCTCTGGCATCTCATTCTCCCCCAAGGCTAGCCAGAGAAAATGAAATCCCTCTTTCCAAAGTGAGCCATAGACACAAGAACCCCTTTTTCCCCCAGAAGCCAGACATAAAATCTAAACACTTGTCTCTAACTTTTCCCTTGCCTTTCTGCGTAAAAACTAGACATAAAGAAATTATCTGGCCCTACATGGTGGGTCATGCCTATAATCCCAGTATTTGGGGAGGCCGAGGTGGGAGGATTGCTTGAGCCCAGGAGTTCAAGACCAGCCTAGGAAACGTAGCAAGACCTTGCCTCTACAAATAATTAAGAAGGAAGAAATGAATGAATGCTCTGAGAAGCGAAGAAGAATCTTGACAGACAAGCCTTGCTGGGCTTCCTCACTCAGTCTGCTAGCATTAGATCATACCCTTTTTACTCAATCATATTTCTGCACAGCTGTTATACCTGAGCTCACAAATGACAATTTTGCCTGTGTCTTTATGTTTTCATTCTTAGGGATCTCCTATCATGTAAAACTATGGTAAAATAAATGTGTATGCCTTTTCTCCTATTAATCTGCTTCCTGTGAGTGATTTTCCATAAGACTTCAGAGGGCAAAGAAGAAGTTTTCTCTTGGCCTCTACAAATGTACATTATGATAATGTAAATCATTGTGCATATTTAGCATATATTATATATATAATTCAGCATATTACACATACACATATATAGAGAGAACTGATTTATCTATCTAATTAAAACTTAGCATATATTTTATAAGATGTTTTGGGTTAAGGTAGACCTTGGAGAAAAGACTTTTATTAAACAAAAGTTACAAATCCACTAACTGTATTAAAATAAAAGTGAAGAACAGTAAAGTCAAAATAATTATAGGGTCTGAGTAAAGAAATGTCTAGGAAAAGTCGGGACCTAGACCACAAATACTAGTATGTTAGATTAAGCAGAAGTGAAGTAAGTTGTTTTTAAGTACTTTTTGTGTGTGTGTGTGTACATAGAACAGTATGATGAGCACCTTGGAATGGAGAAATGGTATACTAGATGAATGAAAAGAAGTTTATTATTGCTGGAGTAGAGAATGCTTTCATATGAACAATACAAAAGAAGATTAAAGAGAGGTAGGCAATACTAAACGAAGCATGGTTTTAAAACCCATGGAAGGAATCTGGTCTTATTCTGAAGGCAATGGAAAATCATCAAAGGGAGTTTGGTTGGTAATTAGCATGGACAGATAGATGCCGCAAAATATCATAGAATTGAAAATGAATAGGGAGATAAAGGAATGAAATGGGATGACATTTAGCTGGCTTTTTCAGTGACAGAACAAAATGGTCTGACCATGACATATACCTGTAGCATTTTACGGTGTTTTACACTATGACTTGAACTCATGGTATGGTTGAGAGATGAAGAGCATTAGACATTAAAACAAGACATATTTTGAAAGTAGATTGGAGCTATAGATAGTGGGATTTGAGAAAAGACAAGGATATTGCCCAGCTATCTGGACATATCTTACACGGATGTACTATTTTCTGATATATGAAATAAATGAAGGCAAGCACTTCGTGGAGAAGAACATTGCGTGTGACATTTTGCCTATGCGAGAGGTTGAAAAGAAGATGTAGAAAGGAGAGTGTGGGCTGGAGATCCAATTCCTTATCTACTAATAACTGAAGTTGAGAGAAGGAGGAGATGGCTTGAGGGAGCGGTGGGATGTGTCAGAGTAGAGGCTTAACACAGAAATTTGAGATGCACCAATAGACAGTGGTCTTCTTGACAACGTGAAACCAGCAGAGCTGATAGAAAGGCTGGTGGTGCAAAGAAATATAGACTGAACATGGAAGGGGTATATTTGTGTATACTCACAATGCAATTTACATACAAATAAGTATATATTTTAATAACACTTTAAATGACAGTGCCTACTTACTAGACCCTATGGTCTAGTAAGTAGGTTTACTAAAAGGGAAAGGTCAGGAAACGAAGAGACAGGTGGTTTTTAGCTTCAGCCAGGCAAGTTGTGAAAACTATTTGTTTTATCCTAGTCCATGTTGATCACATTCAGGTTTCTCTGTTCATAACAAAAGACCTCAAATTTGGCAAATTTAGGAAACTTTTCTTTTTTTAATTATTATTTTTATTTTAAAGATGTGGAGTACAATTCAGGGTTAGGTACTTTACATCATTTACTCAGGTATATTTGCTACTTGTTGGGCTTGTAAAGATTATGCTTAATGGGATCTGAGATGGTTATTTAGCAAGTTAAAAGAAGCCAGGTGCGGTGGTTTATGCCTATAATCCCAGCATTTTAAGAGGCCGAGGTGAGAGGGTTGCCTGAGCCCATGGGTTCGAGACCAGCCTGGGCAATTTGGCAAGATCTCATCTCCACAATAAATTTTTAAAAAAAGAAATTAGCTGGGCGTGGTGGTGTGTGCCTGTGTTTCCAGCTACTTGGAAGGCTGTGGAGAAAGGATTGCCTGAGCCCAGCAGCTCAAGGCTGCGGTGGCCCTGAGCGTGCCACTGCATTCTAGCCTAGGCAACAGAGTGAGACTAACTCAAAACAACCACAACAGAAAACAACTTAAAGGAATTCTAGATTTAGAAGAACTAACACAAGAATATTTATGTGAACAAGTATGCTTTTCAGATATCTTGGTGTTTATCATTTTAAAAGTAAATGATATTTAAGGATGTAAATAATTTAAAGGTGTAAGGTAACACCATGTGAATTATTAACAGGATAGTTATGAATTAAGTATATTCATTTTTTAAAAAGGTAACAGATTATGGGCCTTTTGTGACTTTTACTTCTCTTTCATAATCTGCTCAAATATTGGTTTTCCTGTAAAACATCTCTCTGCTGTCTTCTTTCTTGGTGAAGTAAATCACTGTGCCTTGTACTCACAATGCAATTTACATACAAATAAGTATATATTTTAATAACACTTTAAATGATAGTGCCTACTTACTAGACCCTGTGCCTCAGGGTTTATCCTCTGCTTCTGTCACCATTGCCTATTGAATAACTTAGTACATAGTAACAGTTCTAATAATGCTAATAAATTATTTTAATAATTTTCTTGAGGAATATGGATTATAGCAAAAGGCACGATCTTGGACTCTTTTAGTTTAATTTCTTCAATTGTTAGGTACCAATACAGACAACCTAAGATAGTAAATGTCTTGCCAAAAATAAATTCCTATCAAATTAGGAGTTTCTACATCTCTCTGCTTTGGGATATATTTACACATCATCATAAAATCTAGAGACTGCAGAAGACTTTGGGATCATGCAATTTAACCTTCTACAAGGCATTCGATTTTCAGAGTAAATCCTTTTCCTTTTTGTTTTTATTTGTTAAAGCTATACACAGGAAAATCAAATGTCTCTTTCAAAATGACACTTAATATATTTGTATATGGTTACCATGTAAGTTCCGAGTTTACGTTTCTCTAAGCAAAACTTTCTTATTTTCTTTAGAAATTTTGCATAATGACATAATTGATATACTCTTATTATACATCAGCATTTTATCAATATCCTCTAACGCATTTTCCAGTTTGTCTATATCCCTATTAAAAGATGAAATCCAGAAATAACTAAAGTACTCTAAATGTGATTTTACTAGCTCAGGAATTATTGTAGCTCATCTGAGATATCCATTTATGTAGCAACTATTTATTGAACTGATACATGAGGAAAGCTGTTTGCTGTGGTCAGGATGGTCAGTGAACCTGACGTCAGGGAGTATTGTCCATAGTAGACCTTTTGGGGGTTCTCTGCTCACCATAAGTTTTCCAGCATTGTTTTCAAGCCACTTCATACAACTCAATTGTGCATTATCTCTTATCAGTTTCATTTTTAGTGATATCCCGTTGGCGGCTTGAAATTCGCATGAAGAAAATACTTGCACCATGGAATTCTGTGAACACTACACACACACACACACACACAAACACACACACACATATTTGTTTTATTTGGTTGTTTTGCTTGGTTTTGTTTTAGAGAGCTGGCCTTTGAACATTTATTAGCATATCACCTTTCTTTAGTTTGGAGCTACTGCCTCCTACATTTGTGGAATCCTGGCAGTGGAATTTTACTAAATAATTTAGCATTATGTATATAATTGGCTAGGCCCGTGATATACATAAATTGTACCATGTATAGATACTTGAAAATAATGTTCATTCTATATTATTAGGGTATAACATATATTTAGAACTCACTAATTATATTATGCAGATACTCTGTACATTTATAATCAATACTTTTAACATCAATTTCTTCACCCGATGAGAATGACATGAATATACAAGCCATGCTGGAGGTGCTTCATTGCTTTATTCAAGCATAATCATCCTTGAGTGGGCTGATTACACTTCATATGGAATATACCTTCCACTCTCATTTTTTTACTGTTGCTTTCAATTGATATAATGTTTACTTCAATTGTCATCTACAGTTTAAAGCAAAATTCCCAAGCACTGAAATCATGAAAATATCTCCAAGACACACTCTTGCCTGGTTGAAAATAGTATTCTCATAATATGCCAATGTTTGATGTAGACACGTGCGCTCAGGCATTTGATAAAAGAATTACCACTCAGAGGAGGCTCAAAAATATTAAAGCAACTTTGAGAGTATACTTTTATAACCATAGATTGACAGAAATCAACCAATTTATGCATACAACAAAGATACCAAAAGAGGAAAGAGCCCACAGAAGATTCTGTTACAAAAACTGGGTCTCAGCAAGGCTAGACACTATTTACTGTCTGCTTCTTAAATAATATTCTGTGAAGAATATGAGCAGAGTTTACTGCGCTAATACCTGTGACACCTAATTATATCTGCAAACAAAATTAGAAAAGAAGCCAGGCTCAGTGGCTCAGCCTGTAATCCCAGCGCTTTGGGAGGCCAAGGTGAGTGGATTGCTTGAGCCCGCGGGTTCGAGACCCGCCTGGGCAACTTGGCGAGACCTCATCTCTACAATAAATCAAAAATTAGCCGGGCGTGGTAGCGCGCATCTGTAGTTCCAGCTACTTGGAAGACTGAAGCGGAAGGATCACCAGAGCCCAATCCAGTGCTTGTTCTCCTTTAGGGCAGCTTGGGGAAATTTTATTAACATTTATGCTCAATTATTTCAATTATTGCCACTAGATCAGATTGGTACTTATATCTTCAGCATACTTAAGTAGTACTTAAGGTTAAAAGCTTATTATCACAAGTTCAAGATTTGGGTCCACTAAAAGTCTGCCCAGGATTTAACACATCTGACTCTGTTATTTTTTTTCCTTTGGGGACAGGAGTTTCTATTTTAGATTGATATACATGTGTAAAATTATTTCTCCCCTATTTATTAATAGAATGGATCATTTAATTGAAGTTTGGGTATGCTATTACTGAGTTCTCTCCTGAGTAAAAGGTGAGATGATTCTGACTGAAGTGATATAAAAATCAAAATTTACCCTCTTTTTCTTATAAGACATCATCTTTTCTTGATCATTCATTTTTGTTCTCAATACCTAATAAGTTCATATTTATTCAACATGCGAATCTAGTTAATACAATGATAAATTCTACAAAAACACTTCTCAATTTCCTGAATAGTTCTTTAATATAAAATGTTAAAAAAAACACATATCTCCTTAGTGAAACGCTGGAGGGAGGGAAGAAGGAGATGGGGGCACGTGGCAACACACTGGGTGCCTGGTCCACTATCAGGGGGCTAGAAAACCAAACTTTACCTGCATGTCATCCACCTACGTAGTAAGTCCCAACTTGTATCCAAGACTCCATAAAAATAAAATAAAATAAAAGACACTAGAGGCTATAATCTTAAGTGGAATAACTCAGAAACAAAAAGTCAAATACTGCATGTTCTTAGTTATAAGTAGGAGACAAATAATGCGTACACATGGACATACACAGGCATCTCGGAAAGGGAGGCTATGGGAGGGGATAAGGGATGAGAAATTACTTTATCGGTACAATATTCACTATGCGGGTGATGGATATACTAGGAGCCCAGAGCACACCACTTCATCATATTGTATATCTATGCCTCAAAGCAACATAAGATTAGATGCAGTGGCTCGCATCTGTAATCCTAAAATTTTGGGAGGTCGGGGTGAGTGAGAGTATTTCTTGAGCCCAGGGGTTTGAGACCAACCTAGGCAACATAGCAAGAACTCATTTCAACAACAATGACGATAACAACAACAAAAACCTGCAGAAATGCAGCTGGGCACCATCATTCTAGGTGAATTAACACAGCAACAAAATAACAGAATACTGCATGTTCTCACTCATGAGTAGGCACACTTGGGCAAAAGAATGAGAACAGGTACTTGGCACTGTTAAAGGGGAAGGGAGGGAGAGGAGATACAGGATACAAAACCACCCATTAGGTACCATGCTTGCTGCTGGGGGACAAGGAAGGCTCGTCAGAAGTCCAGACCTCACCTTCACGTAATATACTCATGTGACAAATCTTCACATGTTAAAACAGAAAAATAAAAAGAACATTTTAAAAATTATAAATCCACCATAATGAAGAAAACTGCACTGTACCCCTAAACTTAAATACACTTTTAACAAATCTAAACGTTAAAAAAGATACACGAATTTATACATGATAGGATACAGTAATTGTAAAATTCCTTCTTTTTCCAAACCACTGAAACTAACTCACCTACATGTGCTTTCAAAGTACATTCTCAATAAGTAGTAGCATTATATACAACCTTGCTTTCTATATAAATCATCGTTGTCAATTCTTATGCTCTTTTCCATATATTGTTTTCCAGTATCTTGGGTTAGAATTCTCTAAGCCTACCTTGAAAGTTTTTCTTTATTTCTTGAAATTCTCAGAACTTTACATGAATTTACGTTTCCTGGCTATTACAACTTTTATTCAACATATGAGTGACCTTTACTAGCATTAAAAAGAAGCCCAACATTTTATTTCTTTGTAGCACACAGGGATCACAAGCCTTCTCAAGAGTTGCAACAATTATGTTTATCCTGAATGCTTTACTAAGGACAGAATTGCTCTGTGGGAGAGCAGTGCTGTCTTTCTCCTGAGCCAGGGTTATCCTCAAAATCACCAGGTCAACTACAATTTTATGAATGCTTACCTTCCTGGGCATGGCTGGCGATTGTCAACAGTGCAGCCTAAGAAAGGCATCAAGGGCTAATCCCCTATTACATTTAATGCAGGGTTACATGTGAATCCTTGGTTACAAACATCTACAGAACCTTTTTCATCCTGAAATAAACTATTTTCAGGGCCTTGAGATTTGGAGTCCGTGATTACAATAAGCTTTTACCTAATGTTCTTCTGAGAAAGGATTTGCTTTAGAAATATTCATGCTGATTAAGAGAACAACAATATCCCATGCCTACACTAAAGGAGTCTTCTTTATATATCTAAGAAAAATTTTGTCTTTTTCTCTACACATTTCCAGCTTATTTGATGTAAAGTTTACCTTTAGGTATATTCATCACTTTTATTTCTGTTTAAAATGCAATCTATTTCTCCAACATATTTTCTAACTTGAAGCCGCTTCCTTGTTGACAAGCTATTGATTAAATAAATTACTTTTGTGAATAGGCATATTATTTTTTCTCATCATTATTCAACTGATGAAGTTGTTGAATAATGATGGCTTTCAACTATGAAGTCATATACAAAAATGAAGATTTAGATTCTTTTTACTTTTTAAATTGTATAATCTTATCTATTCTAATTGTATTGCCTAATCCTTTCATATCAACAATGAATAATACAATATTTTTCACTCATCTTTTGTTTATGATGTTAAGGAAAAACCTTCTTGTGTGTCACCATTTTGCAAAGGAATCGCTTTTAACATTTACATTTATTTTGGGATTGTTGTCTTTTTGAAGGCATTTCCACAATATTTAATTATAAAAGTTGATTTTTTCCTTTCTTAAACTAAGAAGGATGTTAAATGTTTGAAAAATGATTTCACAGTTAATGTTACATATCTTATTCTCTGTTCTATTACCATGACAAATATTTTGTTTTAGATTTTTTACTTTTTTTATAGTTGAAATAAATTTTAAGCTTTTTCTCTTCTATAATCTGGAATGGTTTAAATAATGAGTCATTTATCTCATCTTTGTATATTATAAATGATTTATAGCTGAAGTCCCTGGGCTCAATGTTTTGTGTATGGATGTAGGATATTTATTCTTTTTTTTTTTTTTTTGAGTTGGAGTCTCACTGTCACCCAGACTGGAGTGCAGTGGCCGCTTCCAGCCACTACAGCCTCGACCTGCTGGGCTCCGGCGATCCTTCCGCCTCAGCCTTCCAAGTAGCTGGAACTACAGGCACGTGATACCACACCTGGCTAGTTTTTTTGATTTATTGTAGAGATGCGGTCTCACCAAGTTGCCCAGGTGGGTCTTGAAACCGCGGGCTCAGGCAATCCACTCACCACAGCCTCTCAAGACATGGGATTACAGGTTGAGCCACCGAGCCCTGTTCGGATGTAGGATAGATTATAGAAACACTTGAATAATTTTACAAATTCTCTGTTTATATGGCTATTTCACTTTTCTCCCCTTATCAATAACATTTATTAAAATTTTACGATCATTGGAAAGTAGTGAATTATAGATTAAGTTTTACATATTCTTCATAAGATCTACAAAGTACTCTTAACAATTCTTTGGATCTTCTCTGTATTTGTGGTTATGTTAACATTTTATTTAATAGAGATTTTGCTATATTGTCATTCTTATCGTGATTTGTATTTATCTTTGCTTTTTCCTCTTTCTTCATTCATTTAACTATGAATTTATCCCATAGCATTGTATTTATTTTCTATTGTGGCGGTAACAAGCTAGCATAAAATAACAATTCTATAGGTCAGAAGTCCGACACGGATCTCTCTCAGTTAAAATAAAGGTGTTTACAGGGTTGTGATCTTTTCTGGTCACAAGAGGAGAACCTATTTTACTGCTTTCCAATTTCTAGAGACCTTTCACATGCCTCCATCTTCTTAGCCAGAAATTCCCTGGCCCTTATTCTATAGGTATATTTGGTTCTGACCACAACTATGAAAAATTCTTAGCTTTTACAAAATTATATAATGCTGTTTTTGAAGTCCCTTTTGCCATGTAGGGTAACATTCACAGGTTCTGGAATTAGGACATGGCTACCCTTATGGGGGACATTCTTCTGCCAGACACAACTATCTTTAATTTTTCCTTCTCCTCTCCTAAGATTCAACATTTACATTTTTATTACTATGATCTTTTCATATCAATAAGATTCTTTTTCTTTATTAATTGTTCTTAGCCAGTATTTATTGAGTTTAAGATATAGATGAGAATATTATTCACTTATTAATTCTACTATACCTTAAGCAACCACTGGTGTCCTATTCTAGCTATTAGAATTATAACTTAGAGCAAAACATAAAAACACACCTACTATCTTGAAGTTTACACTTCAAGTGAGAGTATAGAAAATAAGCAAGAAAAGCATAGCATGCCTGAGGGTGATAAATACTCTGAAGAAAAACAAAAAGAGGAGAGCAATTAGGAATGCAGGACAGAGGGTAAAGATTGCCCTTTTAATAGAGTTGTTCTATTTATTTAGGTGGCATTTGAGCAAAAATGTAAAGAAATTGAAGGAATTTGCAAAATAGAATATATCGAGTTGGAGGAGAGTCAAAAAAAGCAAGAGTGATAAATTGCAAGCCAAAAGAATAGCTTCTAAAAGAAATCATGGACAACTGTGTTACATGCTTTTGTTAGGTCAGTTAAGGGTGATAATTCAGAATTCATTATAAGACTTATCAACATACGGTCTTTGGCAGCTTTGAGAAAGCTGTGTTGGTGGAAAAGTATCAGCAAAAGCCCGACTGGAATGGATTCAAGATAAATAGAATGGAAAGAATGAAAGATCTGAATTTTGAATACAGAGACTACAGGAATTCTTGATGAACTAAACATGGATTGTTGGAGAAAGAAAAGATTCAAGGATGACTGCAAGAGTTTTCTTCTTTAGAATTAGAAAGATGAGGATGGAATTTAGTAAAATGGGAGGGTCATGCTAGGACCATTTGACAAGTTATTTCTTCTTTCTTTCCAAAAAAGCAGAAAAAAATGAAAAGTAGATACGTATATTTTGATAGAAATTTTTACAAAAATGTGTAGATTTATGAAATAAAAATAAAAAAGTAAAATTTAAAATGTGTTAGGATCCATGGATTTATGTATGAATTAACTTTATTTATATATGAATTAACTTAATTCTAACACTAGACCTATGTGGTAGATGCTACTACTTTCTTCTCTTTTAGCTGGATGTAAAACTGAGACACAGATTAAATAATTTGTTCAAGTTCACAAAGCTAGTAAGTTTCAGAGCAGAATTTATATCCTGATCCACTGTACAATACTTCTACATTGAAGTAACTGGAGAAAAAAGATGATGCAGAAAAGAGAAGGAACCGTCATCGAGGCAATACTTTTGATTAGGCACTTCTGCGATGTTTATGTCCCCTTTAAAATTAATGTTGAAACATAACCCTCAGTGCAACAGCATTAAGAGGTGGGGCTTTTAGAAAGTTATTTTGTCATGAAGGTGAAGCCCTAATGAATGTGATTAATGAACAGGACTTCATAAAAGTACAGGGGAACTGTTTGTCCCTTTAACTCTTCCACCTTCCACCATGTGAGAACACAACATTGGTTCCTTTCAGAGGACACAGCAAAAAGTTGCCATCTTGGAAAAAGAGAATGCAACCCTCATTTGATACCAATGCTAACATTTGATGTTGAACTTCTTAGCTTTCAGAACTGTTAAAGATAAATTTCTGTTTTTTACAAGCTACCCAGTATCAGGTATTTTATTATAGCAGTGCAAACGGACTAGGATATGCACAAACAGAATGTAGTACTCAAACAGAAGGGTTGGTCTTAGATAAGAGAAAGTAGAGTTTATCCATAATAATAAAAGAAGAAGCAGAGCACATGGATGCCATCACCGCTATGTTGCCAGAAATTGCGGTGTGAACGTATGGAAATTCTCTGCCAATTGCTTCTATTTTCTTGGTGAAATAAGATTCGAGATTATAAGCCAAGAGTGAAAATGAGGATGAGATGTTGGGCAGTTCAGAGTAGGAGAAAAATGTAGAATAGTAATCTAAGAGAGTGAGACTTGAGACAGCCAAAACAATGTGGTAGTATTGCAGTTAACTTTAAGGGAATGCTTAATAAGCTAACACATGAATTTAAAGTAATATTCAGTATGTTTGGGTGCTTTTGACATATGCTTGCATTGGCACAGGTGCCTTCTGATTTCAGATTGCTCCAAATATTCAGAAGAAAATTTTAAAGAATACTCATGATAGAAAAAAAGAGTGACATGCATTTTCTTCAATCTAGTATCTATTTTCATTTCCACGCTAGCCAAAGACAGAAACATACTTATGATTCTATTCATTCTTATAAAGGAGAGAATCTATTCAATATGAATTGCTATGTGCCTCCTCTCCCTGAGAGAAGGGAGATTCCATCTGTAATAATAAAATAAAACATCAGAAGTTTTATCAGTCTTAGTAGATCATTGTGATAGTGGGAAGGACTTTCACTATATGAGCCGTTCCGTCATTTTATTGTGATCTGCACTCTTCTCCTTTCTGTGCTCTGCCTCTTTTTAAACAGTGAAATATTCAGAAGTTTTTATTTTCAGTTTTACTCCCTGATCTTGGTGAAGGGGAGGAAAGACAATGTTGGAGGGAGTAGCTATGCACTGATTTCTAGAACTTTTGGTATATAGTTTATCTGCCACTTTTCAATAATCATGCTGTAAGACGATGTTTTCGTGTTTTTTTTTTCTTTTTTGTGCTGCACATATAAACTAAACCAAAACGAAACAAAAAGGCAAAAACAAAAACTGGAATTATCTTTTGGAGCGTGGGCCCCTTACAGTACAGGCTTACGCTGCTAGATAAGTGTTCTAGGAACTCTTCCGCAACATTGTCACAGCTAGCATTGTTGTGAGAGGCTGAGTTTTGACTGAAGTGAATTTTTTTTTGTGGCAAACAGGTGACTGGTTCTTCCACCATGACAATGCACCTGCCCACACTTCCCTGAGTGTTCCACAATTTTTGGCCAAAAAGGACATGACCCCCCGGTGCCCCACCCTCCCTATTCATCCAATCTCTCCCCCAAGCGACTTTTGTCTCCACAGATGAAAGAAAGTCCTTGGGCCGGGTGTGTTGGCTCAGTCTGTAATCCCAGAACTTTGGGAGGCCAAGGCGAGAGGACTGCCTGAGCCCAGGGGTTTGAGACCAGCCTGGGCAATTTGGCGAGACCTTGTCTCTACAATAAATCAAAAAATAAGCCGGGCATGGTAGTGTGCACCTGTAGCTCCAGCTACTTGGACAGCTGAGGTGGAAGGATCACCTAGGCCCAGCAGGTCAAGGCTGGGGTGGCAGTGAGCATGCCACTGCACTTCAGCCTGGGCAACAGAGTGAGACTCTGACTCAAAAAAAAAAAAAAAAGAAAAGAAAGTCCTTGAAGGGAAACAGTTTGCTGATATGGAAGAGATGAGATAAAAAATGACAGAAGCACTAAAAGACATCAAAATGAACGAGTTCAAAAATTGTTTTGCGCATTGGAGAAAGCATCTCGATGGGTATATAGAATCAGAGAGTGATGGAGGTTTAAACATGTAAGAATAAATATACAATGTTTTTATAAATAAATTCTATTTTGGGATGTGTACTCCCTCATATGCTTATTGTTAGATTTTGCTTTCTTTGCTTGCTAGTTTTGGGAAACAAGGTGTGTTATTATCTTGATTAACTGTCATATCAGAATCTGTTTAATAAATAAGCCCCTCCAATGATATGTATACCACAGATATGCAGCTCTGTGTCATTTACCATAGTTAAAGTGTTTTAGAATTGACACTTTTGAATGTTCTAATTCTTCTCATTGAGATTGATAGTAAGTCTTCTATCCAAAGTATGGCCTCATATTCCTGTTTCTGAACATTGGAGTTGCATTTGCCTGTCAAAAATCTCTTAGCAATCCTGCCTTTTGTGTATGTGTGTTTACTTAAGGACTACTGGCATTGATTAGAGTATCACAATTTCTTATTTTTTTATATGCATAAGGGTCTTTGATTTGTGTTTCTGGGAATAACGTAGACATACCATGAAAACACTTATTAACAATTCCTAGAAATCCTGGAGGAATTAATTTTAAAAAATGGATTTCTAAAGTTTAAACACTAAAAGAAATATTTAGACACTATTAAACTGAAGTGTATAATATATATAGTAGCAGTATACGAGAGCAAAAGCAGGGGGTCAAAAAGAAGAAATAATGTTAGTCTGTAAGGTTATTATATGATTCCTTAAGTAGTGTTAGCTCAAGGTAGAATGCGAGAAGTTAAAAATACATGCAATAAACGTGAAGGCTTCCACAACAACAAATAAGCCATGATTAAGGAGACAGCAGGGGAGAAAAAATGAAACCATAAAAACTCCTCAACACAAGGGAAAGCAGAGAAAGAAAATAAAACATCAAGAAAATATGGAGACAATAAAAAATAAATTGCAAGATGGCCAGTTTAAATTCAATTACATCAATAATCACATGAGCTGTAGGTAATCTAAACAGCTTAGTGAAAAGGTACTAATTGTCAAATTCGATAAAAAAGAAAGATCCTACCATACAATGCCTTCAAGAAAGAAAACAACTTTAAATATAAAGACACAAATAAAAGCAAAATCATAGCAAACGTTGTATTAAGCTAATCATAATAGACAGAAAGACTGAGTGGCTATATTAATATCAGACAAAGTAGATTTCAGACCAAATAATATTACCAGGGATAAAGAGTAATTTCATAAATGATAAAGAGCAAATTCATCAAGAGGACATAACCTTAAGCATTTATGCATTTGATAACAGAGATTTAAAATAGAGCAATAACTTTATAGGACTGGAAGAAAAATAAGTAAATCTACAATTATATTGGAAATTTTGACTTTCACTTTTAGTAGTTGATACACAAAGGAGACAAAAACCAGTAAGACAGTAGACTTGAGCAACACTATTAACCAACTTGACCTAATTGTCAATTATAGAATACTTCATCCAACAACAGCACAATACGTATATTTTTCAAGTATACATGGAACATTTTTCCAAGGTAGGCCATATTTTTTAAAAAAAATTCTTTATGATTCTAATCTTCATCCCAAAAGTTGGAAAGGAGAGAAAAGTAAAATTGCCATAACTTCCTTTTAGTATAGAGTGATATGTAGGTGCAACAATTTGGCATCCTAACTGTCATAAGTTTACTTAATATTACAGAACTGGGGCTTCCTAATATGAATGACAGTGGTGATAATGTGATAGAACTTGTCTGTTAGGCTAACACAAAAGTTAAATGAAATTGGTTTAAGTTTCTGTCACATAAACATTATATACATATTTTAACCTCCTGTAAAGAATACATCTGTCTCAAGACAAACAAATCTCTCTTAATGACACTATTTTCATTATATCTGTAATTATACTAGCTATTTTCAATCATTCAATATTAGCTATAATTTTCATGAGTCTTAAATTCTGTTTAATGTAAAAAATCTGGAAAATAAAGACCATATGATTCTTTGGTTTCAAAATGAAAACAACTTTTACCTAATATCCTATTAATAGAAAATTATGTATTCAAATTTTGCTGTTAAACTATTCTTACTTGATTAAATTAGTTGAGCCCAATGACCTCATCTATTCTTTTCTTCCTTTAGACATTTTGGGCACTGGAATTCCACTATTACAAGGGTTCTACATGTCAAATTTTTTTTCAAAGATAAACCATGATTTATCTCAAAAAACACTTATTTATGTAAAAACGGACAGAAAACTGGTTCATTTTATTCATTTATAATATCAAGATATTAAACTTGGTTTCGGAAAATAAATGAGAAAGATAGTTTAGACAGTAAAATTTTAGCCATGAAAAATTATGTGGAGTGCAACTCTTAAATACCTGGGACCCAAAACAACCACAGAATTCATTTTAAAAAGTTGTGTATCTATTTTTACATGTTTAAACTTCAGTCACTTTCAAACTACTCTCTGTTTGATGCAGTACACCTATTGAGATGCTTTTCCCACTGCTCAAAACAGTTTTTAACTTGTCGATTTTGATGCCTTTTAGTGTTTCTGCCGTTTTTTGTTTCACCCCTTCCACGTGAGCAAATGTTTCCTTTTGAGGACTTTTTTTTCCTCTGGGTAACCAAAAATAAGTCGCTGGGCAAGATCGGGTGAATAGGGAAGGTGAAGTACAGGGGTCAAGTTGTTTTTGATCAAAAAATTGCTGAACTCTCGACGCAGTGTGGGCAGGTTGTTTGTGTAAGTCACCCATCATAAAATGGGCAAATGCGTTGAAAGAATCACCAAAAAAAAAAAAAAGAAAAAGAAAAATTAACTGAAGCTGAATGCAGTCTCTCACGACAACACTAGCTAGTACACTGATGCCAATGGGTTCCTAGAACACTTGCCTAGCAGGGAAAGCCTGCATTACAAGAAGTTTGCCTTCCAAAGGATAATTTTGTTTCTTTCTTGGTCCCCCCTTGTATATGGAAGAAAAAAACTTGAAAGCATGTATGTCAAGATGTTAATAGTGCATATGAGATCACAAACCATTTTTATTTTTGTGATTATTTTTACTTTTTGCTTATTTTAAAGTAAGTGCATATTACTTTTGCAGTAAGAAAAATGTCACAGAGACATTCAAATTATGAAACAAAATCATGTTGATTGAATAACAGAATGGTTGCATTAACACCCATAATAACCATCAAGTCAGACATGTCATTAATTCAATCAGTTGCCTTATTTTTTTCAGAATTACTGATGTTTGTCCCACTTAAATTGATCAAGAGTTTGTTTTAGTATCATGTAGGCAATCTCTTAGAAGAAGTTTTTCTGAAAGAAACTCTGTGTCTCTTAAACCTAGTTCGCTTTGTTTTGAAAGTAATTTTTCAGAATTCATTTCTTCCTACAGGTGCTGCCTTATGAATATACCATTTGTCCATTGGGTATTCAAGTGGTTAATAGACTAAATCTCTCTAATTATAGAGGAAATCAAGCTGTGTTGACAGCTCTGCTATTTTGGGGGAGTGACAACTCTGGGTGCCTGCCATTTTCTGACATTCAAGCTACACTTGTTAGTATCAGAAATTCTTTGTAGGTGGCTCACTGAAGAAAAAAGTTGCATGTGTTTTGTCAGATTTGTCTGCTCGACTGTGACATCAATTTCCCCCTCACATTGCTCAGATTCAAAGCCTAAAGAGTCAGCAACAGAATAATGCATTTTATTGCTACAAAATCCCTTTCTCTGAGTTACAACAGAGATGCTGAAAGGTCATCAAGCTGGGAAACGAGGACCTGCGTTCTGGCCTTGGTTCTGATCTGTGACCCTCTTGGTGTTATTGGAATGGAATTTACTTTCTCATTAGAGAACTCGACTAAATTTTCTCCAAGCTTCAATTTGGATTTAAGCTTCTAGGTTATTTTATATTTAATTCACTTCTGGATTTCAAAGAAATTTAGTTTACTAAACCTTTAGGACATTTACATTTCTCTTAAGACAATAACTTTGGTCTATTTGCAAGGCTGGTTTTTCATAACACCTTTCATTTTTTTTCTCTTTCTCTCTTAATTCCCAAGTTTCAGTTTAAATATCACCAAAAGAAATAGTGTATCACAAAAAGACTGTGAAACTTTTTGTATTTGTTTATAATTTTTAATCATTTAATAGGTATGGCTATGTGGATTTATATAAAGACCATATATCTATATCTGTCAATATACACAACTCTTATGAAAAGGTTGTATGAACCTTCTGCTATGTTTCTTTTTTTAAATTTTATTTTATAATCAGTATTTTTTATTATGATATTGTGGGGTACAGTCAAGGATTAGGTATACAAATATGATTCGTTCAGGTACCCTTGTTGACAGGAGGTGTCTTCCCGTCCCCAGACAGATATTAACTACCATTAATCCCATCTCCCTTCCCCTCCCCTCCATAGTTTCCCATCTCTGTCAGTCATTTTCTTATAGTATTATATTGGATGTTCAAAGTTCACTATATGAGTGAGAACATGTGATACTCAGATCTTTGTGTCTGTGAGAGGTCACTCAGTATTATAGACTCTAGTTCCATCCAGGTTGCTGTAAAGTTCATGATTTTGTTCTTTTTTATGGCTGCATAGTATTCCATCATATATATGTACCACATTTTTTAATCCAGTCTTCTTTTGATGGACAGCATGGTTGTTTCCAGGTTCTTGCTATTGTGAACAATGCTGCGATAAACCTACGTGTGCAGGTATCTTTTTTATAGAGTGATTTGAGTTCTTCAGGGTATATTCCCAGTAGGGGGATCGTGGGGTCATATGGGAGGTTGGTGTTTAGAGCTTTTAGGAATTGCCACACTGCTTTCCACAGAGGTTGCACTAGTTTACACTCCCACCAAC
>CAUYQG010095031.1:0-11521 GCA_963574415.1 Tarsius wallacei
GACAGGCAGATGTCTTCATGTGCTTCCCGGAGGTGGCCACCTGGGTCTATGACATGAGTAAATATGGGGGAGTTGCAGCAGTGCAGAGATTAGCTGAATGTAGAGATGTTTTTCTTGCATCCTCTCAGGCACACGATGCCAGTAGGAACTATTCTGCCTGCTGGTGAAAGAGAGAGAGAGAGAGAGAGAGAGAGAGAGAAAGAGAAAGAGAGAGAGAGACTGCTGATGGAAACATAGCACAGTCACTCTGAACAAGTGTGATTGATTTTGATTGCTGCTGGTAGTCCTAGGGACCCACAAGTGGGTTCTGACAAGAACAGATACTGACTCTGGACTGGGCTTTGCTTACCCAGGGAAAGATGCAAATGCTTAGAGTGTCCTAAAAAAAAAACAGGACAGAAGATATTGCATGGATTTGGATCTCTGACCATCCTTTCTTCAGACCAAGGAATGCACTGGTGTGAATGTCTAACAATGGACAGAGAGGTATACTTCATAGAGAAACAGTTTGATAAGAAGTAGAGCAGAGAGTTGAAACATTGGCTGTCTAAAACAGGGGTGATGAATGCATGAAGGGCTGGCTACACGCCCTTATGAGTATATGCTCGTGCTCAACTTGAGTGAGACGAAAGGAGTGACCCTGCTAGATATTTTTCTGATTGATCTGGGGATGAGGGGTGGGGAGTGCTGATATGACAGTGCAATTCTTGTCAAGACAGGAATACACTGGTATAATGGCTATAATTTTTTCTTTCTTCCCCAGATCACCTCAAAAAGTTTTTTTTCCTTTCTCCCATCTGATTCTGTGGTCCTAGGACCAGGGCTGTAACTATAACTGCTGGAAGCAAGGATGGTTTCCAAGCAAGAGATTGTCATTATGTTTTACTCCTAAGGGCCTGACGGGGGTGGATTGTGCCTTCACCCCATCTAGCAAAATTGGAGTTAAAGATAAGTATAGTGATTTCACCTATCTGGTGGCAAAAATGGTTCAATGGCTTGGAAACCCTTCCATGTATGAACAAGAATGACTGAGGGGGAGGCACTTATCAGACTAGTATTGCCAGTACCAGCACAGTGGCTGGATCTAATCTTCTTTTCAAAGTTGGAAACAATTGGATAAAAAATACAGAAAATGACACGTGCAGAAAAGAAGAAATAATAGCCGAGGGTGAAGAAATGAATAAATGAGTTACAAATGGAGGGAAATCCAATATCACACGGGCAACTCGAAAGAGTCTCAGCAATAGAGGATATTAATCCATGTACCTGGAAAGTTGAGGCTATGCATTTACCAAGAGTACTTCTGACAAGATTGAATGAAAGTCTACACATTGGAGCGGCCTCACCTTGTGAAACATTCATATAATATGATGAACTGGAGTCATTATTAATAACTACACATACGTAAAGGATCTATGGTCAAAAATTAGGGGGTGGCCTGAGGTATCATGATATATATATTTGTCTGTTAGTTTTCCTCCATGGTACCCGATCCATCACCCCCAAAGCCTTCTTTACAGTGTTTTGCAACAATGTTGGATGTGTCTGTTCTCAGGGGCAGGCCTTAGCATCAGAATCTGACCTTCTCTTGCCCTCCTTTCTCCTGCTCCAAGCTAGGACTCTAATCCTCCCCACACCTCCGCCTTCTGGATGTGAGCCTTAAGACCCTGGCTAGAGAGACTACTACCCTCTACCAGATAGCTTAGCATGTGGAGAGTTCTGGAGGGTGGTGCACCCAGGGAGGGCAGGGAAGCTTCACACCCCTTCCCCTGTACCTCGTGGGACACATCGCTTCATCTGTATCCTTTGCAATATTCTTTGTAATGAACTGGTGAATGAAAAAAATGCAAATCAATACATGTGGTTCACCACATAAACAGAATTAAAGACAAAAATCATGGGATCATCAAAGTAGATGCAGAAAAGGAATTGGGTAAAGTTTAGCGTTTCTTCATGATAAAAACCCTCAACAGACTAGACGTAGAAGAAACATACCTCAAAATAATAAAAGCCATATGTGACAAACTCACAGCCAACATCATACCTAGTGGGGAAAAGTTGAAAGCATTCTTCTGAAGAGCTGGAATAAGACAAAGATGCCCGTGCCCACCACTCCTGTTTAACCCAGTACTGGAAATCTTAGCCAGAGTAATCAGGCAAGAGAAAGAAATAAAAGACCAGGAAAAGTCTAGGAAAAGAGAAAGTCGAATGATCTCTCCTCAAAGATGCTATAATCGTATACTCTGAAGACGCCTCCAAAAGACTCCTAGGTTTGATGAGTGAGTGCTGTAAAGTTTCAAGGTAAAAGGTCAACGTTCAAAAATCAGCAGCATTTCTATACACCAACAACATTCAAGTTGAGAACAAAATCAAGAATGCAATTTCACTTAAAATAGACACACACACACACACACACATACACACAAATGCCCCTGGAATACATCCCGCCAAGGAGGTGAAAGATCTCTACTATAAGAACTATAAAACACTGCTGAAAGAAATCATAGATAACACAAACAAATTTAAAAAAAACTCCATGGTCATAAATTTGGAGAATCAATATCATTGAAATGCTCATGTTGCCCAAAGCAACATATAGATTCAGTGCAATTCCTATAAAATTACTAACATTATTTTTCATAGAATTTGGAAAAAAATTCCAAAATCTAATCAAAAAAGAGCCCAAATAGCCAAAGCAATCCTAAGCAAAAAGAACAAAGCTGGAGGTATCACACTGCTACAAGGCTATAGTAACCAAAACAGCATGGTACTAGCATAAAACCAGACACATAGATCAATAGAACAAAATAGAGAACCCAGAAATAAAAGCAAATGCCTATACTCAATTGATCTTTGACAAAGTCAATAAAAACATACATAGAAAAGTATACTCTATTTAATAACTGGTGTTGGGAAAATTGGCTAGCCACAAGCAGAAGAATGAAACTGAGACCCTGTTTCTCATCATGTATAAAAGTTAATTCAAGATTAAATAAAGAGTTAAATGTAAGTCTTTATTATTTTATTTTATTTTATTTTTGAGTTGGAGTCACACTCTGTTGCCCAGCCTCGACCTGCTGGGCTCTGGTGATCCTTCCGCCTCAGCCATCCAAGTAGCTGGAACTACAGGCGAGTGCTACCACGCCCGGCTAATTGTTGATTTATTGTAGAGATGAGGTCTCGCCAAGTTGCCCAGGCGGGTCCTGAACCCACGGGCTCAGGCAATCCACTCACCTCAGTCTCCCAAGGCATGGGATTACAGGCTGAGCCACTGAGCCTGGCTAAATGTAAGTCTTTAAATTATAAAAACCCTAGAAGAAAGCCTAGGAAAAACTCTTCTGGACATTGGCTTAGGCAAAGAATTTATGACCAAGTCCTCAAATACAAATACAAAAAAACAAAAATAGGCAAATGGGACTTTATTAAACTAAAAAGCTTCTGCATAGCAAAAGAAATAATTAACAATAAACAGACTACAGAATAGTCTTCAGAATGGGAGAAAATATTTGCCAACAAAGCATCCAATAAAGGATTAATATCCAGAATGTACAAGAAACTATTAATAAGACAGCTCAACAAGAAGAAAAAACCAAAGCCTTTAAAAAGTAGGCAAGGAACAGACACATGAAAAAATGCTCAGTCTCACTAATCATCAAAGAGATGCAAATTATCAACAAAGATACCTGCTTAATCAACGTTTGTATATCTAACCCTGAATTGTACTCCACATCTTTATAATAATAAAAAAGGAAAAAAATGCAAATGAAAACCACACTGAGCTACCACCTAACTCTAGTCTGGATGGACCTTATTAAAAACTCAAAAAACAACAGATGCTGGAGAAGATGTGGGGAAAAGGGAACACTTCTACACTGTTGGTGGTTTGGCGAGAGTGTAAACTAATACAACCTCTGTGGAAGACAGAGTGGTGATTTCTAAAAGATCTAAGAATCAACCATCCATACAACCCAGCAACGCCTCTTCTGAGAATATACCTGGAGGAACTCAAAATCATTCTACCACAAAGATACCGTGCATGCATGTTTACTGCAGCACTATCCACAATAGCATAAACATGGAACTATCCACGCTGCCCTTTGAAAGTGGACTGGTAAAAAAAAGTGGTCCATATACACAATAGAATGTTACACAGCTATAAAACAAGGACAAAATTATGGACTTTGCAGCAACTTTAATGGATTTAGAGTCCATCATACTCGGTGATCTATCACAGAAACAAAGAACCAAGTACCAAATGTTCTCACTCATGAGGGAACCCTGAACAATTATCATAATAGGGATTGGCAATAGCGGGTCACTGCCAGAGGAGGGAAGGTAGGACACATGAAACTAGTAAGGGAACCTGATCCCAAACCAGGCGAACTGAGGACAAAAAGGAGGCCCAAACTTCTCCTGTATGATGACCACTTATGTACCTAACCCTGAATTGTACCCCACATCTTTAAAATACAACAAGATGGGCAAAGGACATAAACAGACATTTTGCAAAAGGAATAGGGGTCAACAAACATGAAATAATAGTCAACATCACTAATCATCAGAGAAATGCAAGTCAAAACCACAATAAGAGACCATTTTACACTAGTCAAAATAGGTATTATTAAAAAGTTAGAAATAAAAAAAACAGGTTGTTAAGGATATGGAAAAAAGGGGACACAAACACTGCTGATGAGAATGTAAATTAGTTCAAACCCTATGGAAAATAGTATGGGAATTTCTCAGGAAATAAAAAATAGAATCAGTTTGACCCATCTATCTCACTACTGAGTTCTGAAAGGGAAATGAATCATTATATCAAAAAGAAACCCGCTGGGTGTGGTGGCTCATGTCTGTAATCCCAGCATGTTGAAAGGCTGAGGCAGGAGGATTGCTTGAGTCCAGGAGTTAGAGATCAGCCTGGGCAACATAGCAAGACCTCGTTCTTAAAACAAAAACAAAAGTAAAACAAAACAAAACAGAATTAGCCAGGTGTGGTGGCGTGCATCTGTAACCCCAGCTACTCAGGAGGCTGAGGCAGAAGGATCGCTGGAAACCAGGAGTGAGAGGCTGAGGTGAACCACTGCACTCCAGCCTGGACAACAGAGCAAGACATTGACTCAACAAACAAACAAAAAACAAAAAGACACTTGCAGTTGTATGTTTACTGTGACGCTATTCACAATAGCAAAGATATGGAATCAACAAACAAGCAAAAAACAAAAAGATACCTGCAGTTGTATGTGTATTGTGACACTATTCACAACAGAAAGATATGGAATCAACAAAACTGTCCATCAAATGAATAGATAAAATGTGATCACACACACACACACATACACACACACACACACATACAAACACACCATGGAATACTACTTAGGCCAAAAAAAAAAAAAAAACGAAGTCATGTCTTTTGCAGCACATAGGTGGAGGTGGAGTACATTATTTTTAGTGAAATAGCTCAGAAAGAGAAAGTCAAATACCACAATACCACAAATACATTTATAAGTGAGAACTAAATAATGTGTACACATAGACATAAACAGTAGACATTGACAGGTGGGAAGACAGGGGGTGAGGAATGATAAATGGTACAATGTATACCATTTGTGTGATGTTACCCTAAAAGTCCAGATTTTACCACTGTGCACTGTATCAGTGTAACAACACTGCATGCCTACCTTCTAAATCTATTTAAAAAATGCAAGTAGTGTGTTAAAATTTCTTATGCAATTAGAGCAGTATAATTGCATAATATATTGTTTCATAGAAGTAAGCATTTAACAAGTGTAGTTTTCTTGGTGAACTTATTTCATTCAACTTGCTATATACAATTATGTTATTTCTAATCATATGCAATGGCTGGTATGTAATATATAAAAATAGAAAAAAATAGTTGAATTAGCGAGCACAATTTAACATCAGCAAAGAAACCCAACAAACTGCATTGATTGGTTGAGTTTATAAAACAAATTGGTTTACTTCATCAGCTTAAGCTCAGAACATACCAAAATCTCATTACTTGTTTCTAATTAAAATGTTTGACATTTACATATAAATGACAATTTCTGAAAAAGTAAGCAAACCTTCACTTCTGCTGTTGTCATTTATGAGTAACAAAACATGAGGACAACTTTAATACAGTCTTTTCCAGAAATTTTTTTCTCTCTCCAAATGCAAACACTGAGAAGTTACATATAAAATGACGGATGGAATCAGTTATTTTGTGGCTCACACAGGCAGTAACAATTTGTTTTACTTTTCCATAGGCATTTCAAACCTAAAATGTTCATTATCTGAAGCTGCGTCATCCTTAAAGAAGAAATGAACATTATTGATTTCAAAGATTGATTTGCATATGTTTTACTGATTAGGATTATCCTTAAAAAGAGTCAAGTTTTTTCAACAGGCTTTATAAAATATAAAATATATTATGTTTCTTAAAAAGCCTGCTTGTGGCTTGCTTTCATTTTAGATTCAGTTGGAGATTTGCCACAAGAGCGTACACCATCTACTT
Source organism: Tarsius wallacei (assembly GCA_963574415.1). Classification (NCBI taxonomy): domain Eukaryota; kingdom Metazoa; phylum Chordata; class Mammalia; order Primates; family Tarsiidae; genus Tarsius; species Tarsius wallacei. Next base: position 6,518 of record CAUYQG010095031.1, read on the forward strand.
CTTCAATGCATGCTTCAAAACAATCACATTTCTAAGTCTGTTGTTATCACAAACCCTGAAGGTGATGCACAATTGTCGTTTTCTAAGGGACAGCAACTCAGAATTTAATTGTGAGAAGACAAGAAATACATATTTTGCCTGATCATAAGTGACTTAAAACATCCATTTTATTTTTTAGATTTTATTTGTTGAGTTGGTTTCATTAACCTATTCATGTCATTGGTATCAATGATATGGATTTGTACTGAATGTTTTATAACAGCAAGTAGGATGTATTTATCCCTCTTACTTTGTGAACGTACATTGCACTTAATATTATGTAGTAAATATTAAATCAAGTGGAATCACACGAAAACCTTGTCTGATAATCAATCGTTCATTCAATCAATCAATATTTATTTATTCAGGGCCTACCATATACTAGTCCCTGAAATGAAATGGTGAGCTTGTTGATTCTGAATGCTGACTTCTAGAAATAAATTTTACAGATAAGCAATTTAAAAACAAACACTTAAATGACTTACCTTTGGTTCCTTGAACATGGAGAAAAATCCAGAAAACAAAAATAGCCCTTCTGGTTTCTGAATACATGTTCCCTGTTGTGCATTGGCAATTCCGATAACAATAACAGAACAGCCTCGAATCTCATTAAAAAATTAAAATAACAGAAATGTGAGAAACAACTAAATATCAATGCCAGCTGACTGAGGATATGACCTTCTTGGTTGATCGTTAAGAGAGTATGAATTTGTGAAGACCACGCTGCAGGGTCCGATTCTAGAATAATCTGCTTATCGTCCCCTCAGGTGTAATCTCTGCTTAAGGGCCAGCTGGAGGAACCTTTATCTCATTAACCTTCTGGAGGAGCATCTGTCTGTCTAACTGCAGGACCCCAAATGCCATTATAAACAAGTGTCCACAGATACACTTTTGTTTTAGTTATTCACCTGTTACAGCGATGCAGAGAGCCAGGGGACGAGCTGCCAAATACAGAGAAAGCTGACAGGGTTAGATGTTACCCGAAATGATGTGTGTAGGGACCATTCATTGAAAACATTGGGTTATTTAACATGTGTTAGTCTATACAGGCAGAAAAGCTGTCTCATTCTCTCCTATGTGCTGTTTTGCACATCAATTTCTTGATCCCTCTCATAAGGAGACCTTGAACAATTATCGTAACACTATAACAAAATGATTGGCAGTAGCAGGAATCTGCCAAGGGGTGGTGGGGGTGGGGGGTAGAGGCGGGATTGGTAGTCATGGAAATCTGCCAGGGAGGAGTCACACCTCATCAACAAGGGTACCTATCCTAACCCCAACCGTAACCCTAAACCTAGCCCTAACTCTAACCCTAACCCTAACCCTAACCCTAACCCTAACCCTAATCCTAATCTTGACCTTAACCTTAACCCTAACCCAACGTTTGTATACCTAACCCTGAATGGTACCCCACATCTTCAAAATAAAAAAAAATTAAAAGTCAGAAAAAAAATCACTTTCTATCTGGCATTATGTATGGATGGCTTTTTAAAGTTTGTTTTAAGTCTGGTTTTAATTTTTAACACCTTATTCATGCACAGAGTGTGGGGAGTCAGATTTTTTTTCTACAAGGCTTGTGAAAATAACGTGCCTGCCTTCTTAGTACTTTCGTTCAAAGGGCAGCCATTTTTAAATGTAGGAAGTGAATCCTTCTGGTCTCCTCACTTGTACTTCTAAATAGTGTGTTTCTATCCCTATTTTTGGTGTTTTCACTTTTAGGTATTGTTGGAAAATGGTTATTGAGAATATCTTTCCTTCCACGCACCCCTTTTCTATTCACCGCAAATATGTTCTCGTTTTGTCTTTCTATCCTTCTGCATTGTATTTTCAGTTTATTAAAAATTCAGTTTTATATTGTTTTACTGTATATATGCTATCTGTAGCTGAGCCATAAAACATGCTACAATGACCATTATGTACTGAGTTCCTGAGTTGTAGATAGACACCGTCCTTAGGGATTTCCATAAATCATCTGTCGAATTCTCAATATGACGTTTTGAGGTAAGTACTGTTATTGTCTCTGTTTTAAATTTGAGGACAACAATGTATGTGTGGCAGAGCCGAGATTTGAACCTAAAGAGTCTGGTTCAAGAGCCTAGTCTCTCTTTTATTTCAGATTCCAGGAGTACATGTGCTGGTGTGTTACATGGGTATATTGTGTGACGGAGAGGTTTGGGCTTCCACTGAGCCCATCACCCAAGTGGTGAGCATGGCACTCAACCCTTACCCCGTCTCCCTTCCTTGCCTGTGTGTAGCCAGTGTTTAGCTCCTACTCAGAAGTGAGGAACAAGTGGTATTCGGTTTTCTGTTTCTGTGTTAGTTCTCTTGGACGAATGACCTAAGAGCCTATATTCTAACCACTACCCCCTAAAATGCTTTTTGCCACTGTCTCATATTTATTTTTTTAAAGTTTTCTTAGTTTTCTAAATACAAAAAAAAAAACCAACCTGAGTGTTACCCTGTGTGTGTAAATTTCCTGTTCTAACCTCCTCCAGTTTGTGTTGTTTAATTTCTTTTTTATTTATTTATTTTATTTTATTTTTATTTTTATTTTTATTTTTTTTGAGTTGGAGTCTCACTCCGTCACCCAGACTGGAGTACAGTGGCCGCTCCCGGCCACTGCTACCACGCCCAGCTAAATTTTGATTTATTGTGGAGATGAGGTCTCGCCAAGTTGCCCAGGCAGGTCTTGAACCCGTGGGTTCAGGCAATTCACTCACCTCGGCCTCCCAAAGCGCGGGATTACAGGCTGAGCCACTGAGCCCAGCTTGTTTAATTTCTTGTTGTTTTCTGTGGTGGTCGTCTGGGGATCTCTCTTCACAATGATCCTGAGAAGTCCTTCCACCTCACTCCTGTGTTAGATTCTGGGCTGTCTTCTTTCCTGATGTAATCGCTTTCTTAGCAGAACACATGCTACAGTAGGTTACTGAAAGTTTGGGGTAGATAAATCTGAGGTCTTCCATGTTTAAGAATGGTTTCCATCTGCCCTTATACTTGGCTGGATATAGAATTCTAGGTTGGAAAAAACATTCGCTTACAGTATTGAAGACATCTGCCGCAGACATTCTAAAACTTTATTACTATGGTCTCCTTTCTTGTTGTTTATTGTGGCTTCATACTTAAAAAAGATTCCTCAAACATTATTTTCTTGGAGTGTCCATAGGTAGCAGAGGGTAATGGATTTACAGCTGTCATCTTTAACTACAGATTATTTGGGTAACATTTAAAGAAAATTATTATTAAATTGGTATAAAATCCTACTTATGAATAGATTCAAAAATGAGAAATGAGCTAGGTGAAAGATGAATCTAATTTTAGATGATCATATAAAAAAGGATACGAAAATGCAATAGAATAGATGATACATGGACATACATATTTCTAATATATATTCATATGTGCTAGAAAGCTGATATAGGCTAAAGATATTCTTCTTTCTTGGTTTGCTGTGTAGCCCTGAGTTATGCTTGTGTTTCTACCCTGTTGTGAAACATCAGTGCTCTTTCTCTAGGAGAGAAAGCAACAATTTCAAGTTATGAAGACAATTCCACTCAATAACCTTCTTAAGGAAAGTTGCTGCTTAAAGAAAAATGTGGTATAGGTGAATTTGTGTTCTTAACAGTATCCTCATCATACAAATGAATGCAAAAGTGTTTAATTTCTATTAAAATAACAAATATTTAAAAGCTTTTCTTGATGGAAGTACCTTATGAATTTTTAAAATTTTAATTGAAAATCTGGGTGACTACTGTTGATAACTTCCACTTAGTAAACAAACAAGAGTAATAAATATTCATTATTCCTGAGACAATGTTTTCTGGGGCCATCAGGCCTTTCTCTACATACTGTTGTGTTTAATTACAGGTCAGTATTAATCTAGACGTACTTCTTCAGGGTGGTTGGCTCTCAATAATAATTATGTATTCTCCAAGAGAAAAAAATTTCTGGCAGAATTTCAGTGGAGCATTTGAAATGTATAAGTGGGGTGGAAAAGTCAGGGTGTCTTTGGAGATATGTTTCTTCATCTGAAATCACTAAATACAAATGAGAAGTGTTTACCAAAATAAATCAGTCAATATCACAAAAAATTCCATTTGTTAAACAAAATAGGTACAATCTTTTAAATTCCTACTAAGTATCAAACTATATATGCTTAATATGACATAGTCCCAGAACCTCTATGAGGAAAGTACTATTTTTATTTTTGCTTCACAGATGAAGAAACTGAGGCTGAGAGATGGTAAGTAATTACCCGCTGCTTAACTCATAAAACAAAAGCATGTTTTCTACCCATGGTTCCAAAGCCTATGTTCTCTCCATTGCTCTTCATTATGTCCCCTCTACAGGGAAGACAGATGCTAAGAAAGTCACCAATACTCATTGGACCAATTAACAATACTGAACAAAAGAGAAGCCATTGAAAATGCAGGTCCTCATTGAACTGACGAGCTTCTGCAAAGCAAAAGAAACAATCAAAAGAGCCCACAGAATGAGAGAAAATATTTGCCAACTGTATATCTGACAAAGGCCTAACATCTAGGAGCTCCAAGGAACTCAAATGCACTGAAAGGAAAAAAAAGTCCCATTAAAAAGTGGGCAAAAGACATGAATAGACACTTCTCTAATGAAGATATACGGGCAGCCAACAGACACATGAAAAAGTGCTCAGCCTCACTCATCGTCAGAGAAATGAAAATCAAAACCGCATTGAGATACCACCTAACTCCAGCAAGAATGGCTATCATTAATAAAACAACAACAGATGCTGGTGAGGATGCGGAGAAAAAAAACACTTCTACACTGCTGGTGGTAATGCAAACTAGTGCAACTTCTTTGGAAGACAGTGTGGTGATTTCTGAAAGAACGAGAAATTGACCTTCCCTATGACCCAGCAATTCCCCTATTGGGAATATACCCGGAGGAACTCAAATCATTCTATAAAAAAGATACCTGCACACGTATGTT
>CAUYQG010095032.1:0-19555 GCA_963574415.1 Tarsius wallacei
CTCCACATTCTTACCAACATGCTTTTTTTTGTTTTAAATAGTAGCCATCCTAACAGATGTGAGGTGATATTTCATTGTGGTTTTGACTTGAGGTGCTCTGATGATTAGTGATGTTGAGCATGTTTTCATATCCATGTTGGCTATCTGTTGTCTTCTTTGGATAAATGTCTATTGACAGATGAATGGATTTTTTAAAATATGGCATATACATACAATGAAATATTATTCAGTCTTATAAACAGAAGAGAATTCTGACACATGCTACAATGTGGATGAAAGAATTCATTAGTTGAACTTTATTAAAATTAAAAATTTCTGCTTTGTGAAAGACATTGACAAGAAAATGAAAAGACAAGCCATAGGCTGAAAGGAAATACTTGAAAAGGAGGAGATCTGATAAGGGACCGTTATCCAAAATAGACAAAAAAACTCTTAAGACTCAAAAATAAGAAAACAAGCAACATGATTTTTAAAATGGGCCAACACCTTAGCAGACACCTCATCAAAGAAAATATACGAGTAGGAATCATCCCATACATCTATGGTTGACTGATCTTCAACAAGGGTGCCAGGAATACACATGGAGAAAGGAAAGACTCCATCTAATGGTGTTGGGAAAACTGGATATCCACATGCAAAAGAAGGAAAGGGGGGACACAATGCTAAGTGAAATAAGCCCATCCCAGAAGGACAATTACTGCATGATCCCACTTATATGAGGTGCCTGAAATGGTCAGACTCATAGAATCAGAGAGCAGAACTGTGGATGCCTGGGACTAGGGGCATAGAACCTCAATTACACAAAATTAATAAATTCTAGAGATCTGATGTACAACATTGTCTCTATGGTTAACAATACTGCATTGCATACTTAAAAATTTGTTAAGAGGTTAGATCTTATGTTACGTGTTGTTATCAAAATAATTTTTTAAAAATCTAGATGACAAATAGGCATATGAAAAGATGCTGCACTTCATATGCCACTAAGGAAATGCAAATGAAAACAAGCTATCTATCACTGTATACCTATTAAAATAGACAAAAGCAGAGACACTGACAACACTAAATGCTGACAATGATGTGGAATAACAGTAACTCTGATTCGTTGCTAGCGGAAATACAACATGGTACAACCACTTTGAAAGACAATTTGAGCCAGGTTCAAGCCTGTAATCCCAGCACTTTGGGAGGCCAAGGCAAGAGGATTGCCTAAGCTCAGGGGTTTGAGACTAGCTTGGGCAACTTGGTGAGATCTTGTCTCTACAATAAATAAAAAAATTAGCTGAACATGGTGGTGCATGCCTGTAGTTCCAGCTACTTGGAAAGCTGAGGCGGAAGGATCCCCGGAGCCCAGCAGGTTGAGGCTGCGGTGGCCATGAGTGTGCCACTGCACTTCAGTCTGGCAGCCTGGGCAAAAGAGTGAGACTCCGACTCAAAAAAAAAAAAAAAAGAAAGAAAGACTAGTTTGGCAGCTTCTAACAAAACTAAGCATACTTCTACTGTCTGATCTAGCATTCATACTCTTTGGTATTTAGCCAAAGAGTTGAAAACTTAAGTCCACACAAAAACCTGTACACAGATGTTTATAGTAGCTTCATTCATAATTGTCAAAACATGCAAGCAACCAAGATGTTCTTCAGTAGATGAATGGATTAAAAAACTGTGATATGTCCAGACGGTAGAATATTATTATGCAGTGCTAAAGAGAAATGAGTTATCAGGCTGGGCGCTGTGGCTCACACCTGTAATCCTAGCACTTTGGGAAGTTGAGGCGAAAGGATTGCTTGAGCCCAGGAGTTCGAGACCAGCCTAGGCAACATAGCGAGACATCTCTACAAAAAATATAAAATAAATAAAAATTAGCCAGGCATGGTGGTGTGTGCCTGTAGTCCCAGCTACTCAGAGGCTGAGGTGGAAGGATCGCTGTGGTAAGCCGTGATTGTACCACTTCCCTCCAGCCTGGGTGGTAGAATGAGACCTCAACTCAAAAAAAAACCAAACAGTTATCAAGTCATATGATGACATGGCAGAAACAAATGCATATTACTAAGCGAAAGAAGTAAGTCTTAAAGGCTACATACTATATAATTCCAATGATATGACATTCTGGAAAAGACTAAACTGTGAAGACAGTAAAAAATGAATGGTTGCCAGAGGTGAGGAAGAGAAAGGGAAGAATAGGGGAGCACAGGAGATTCTTAGGGCAGGGAACTGACTCTGTAAGATACTATAATGGAAGAAACATGCCATTTTACATTTGTTCAAACCTATAGAATGTACAACACCAAGAGTGAACTCTAAGTAGGCTATGTACTGTGGGTGCTGACAATGTGTCAATGTAGGTTAGTCATCTTTAACAAACATACCCTCTGGTGTGAGATATTGATGAGAGACGCTGTGGCTGTGTGGAGTCGGGGGTATATGGAAAATCTCTGTATCTTCTGCTCAATTTTGCTATGATCTGAAAACTGCCCTAAAAAATAGAGACTATTAAAAGGGATAGTTTGTGGGTTGTCATCGTCCATAGACCACACTTAGACTCTCATGGTGGACTGTGGCCTTTCTAGGTACAGAGACCTTGATTCATCATCCTTGTGAGCCTACCCCTTTATTCTAGTATCTTTGAAAGAGGGACAGACCAAGGTGTGAGCTTTGAGAGGGCTAGAAGGCAAAATTGACCCAACCCAATGAAGAGGAAGACTGACTGACGGTGGCCTGGGCAATAGCAGCACCTTGATCCAGGATGAGACATTGAGGAGGACACAGAAAGAGGTAGGCTCAGGGCCCTACAGAAGAGGGCAATCAGGCATTGTCCCAGTAGATGGCTGAAAACCCCATACCGAGCTCAGGCTAAGGAGAGAACTGAGGCAGAGGGCAGTGCCTGGTGAGCAGCGGCTTTTCAAGGCAGGTGGCCAGCAAAAGCAACAGAGGCAGGGGCCAAGCAGGAACCTGGGAACAGCAGCATGTGAGAGGCCTGTTACATGCACAGAGAGGGTAAGCAGGTGAGAACTGAAAACCACCAGAGTTGACAACTAGGCCTCTAGATAACCAGAAAACCAGATGGCATGAGGATGAACGAGAAATGAGAGTGGAGACAGCTCCAGAAAGACATATTTCTACAAACTCTCCACAAGCTCAGCAGTTAAGGATGCACATATTTCCATGGGTCTAGAGGGAATATTTTGGAATGGGAGCAATTAAAGAAAAGAGAGTAAGCAAAGAGGGAGAATTTTAAGATACAGAAGTAAGAGATCAGGAGAAAACGGAAAAGAGAAAACAAGTGATAGAGGGACAGGAGAAAGGATACTCATTTCCCTGAAAAACGAGGGACAGAGGTAAGGTTGGGCACAGAAAAGATATAGAAATAACATATCATGACTTGCTTAAAAATAATTTCATTTGGCTTTACAATTAAGTCTGCATTAGTTCAACTTCTCAGTGGATTTCAAGGTTTTCAAGTTCAAAATTCAAGGAAATATCAGGTTTGAACTCTTTCTTCCCCTCTCCTCCACCCTCCTCCCCTCCCATCCCCAACCCCCAAACAAAAACAATAACATTCCCCACACAGGTGTGCCATAGCCCCGCAAATTTTTAAATTAATTTTTAAAAACAGGGTCTTGCTATATTGCTCAGGCTGATCTTGACCTTCTGGTCTCAAGCAATCTTCTCACCTTGGCCTCCCCAAATGCTGGGATTACAGGTATGAGCCACTGTACCTGGCTTAACTTCCTTCTAAACTTTAAAACCTTGTATTCAATCTTTTTTTTTTCCCCCTCATCTCTTTGAGCAAACGAATACCAACTCCTTATTTCTCAGCCACTCAGGAATAACCAGGAGCTACTGTCCATATCTGATTCTATTTCCTGCTCTGAGGAACAATCCCACCAGCTGCATCTAGATAGGCAGAAGTCAAGAAGCACTGACTCCTCCCCCTTTTTTCCACCTATGAACATGGCAGTGCCTTTTGCAGGTATAAATGTTCATTATTCTAGGATTTAAAAGTCATATGCCATCCTCACAATGTATGTTAATTACATTAAGCAGATACAGACAGGAGTATCATATCAAGCTACCTTCAGGATTTATAATCCACAGCTAGACATAAACTCTGTGAGGAAAGGACCACGGATTCTGGGGTCACTCTGTGGCCAACGCTGTCCCAGTAGCCAGTACCCAGTAGGTGCTGAATAAATAGAGCCATGCACCACATAGTGATATTTCAGTCAAAGACACCACATATATGATGGTGGTCCCGTAAGATTATAATATGTATTTTTCTGTACCTTCTCTATGTTTAGATATGTTTAGATACGTAAATATTTACTATGGTGTTCTGATTGCCTACAGCATTCAGTACAGTGACATGCTGTACAGGTTGTAGCCTAGGAACAAGAGGCTACATTGTACAACCTGGGTGTGTAGTAGGCTACATCATCTAGGTGTAGTACACTATGTACTAAGCTATGTATTATGCTACAATGTTGGTACAATGATGAAATTGCTTACTGATGCATTTCTCAGAATGTATTCCCACCATTAAGAGATGCATGACTGTATACGTGGAATGACTGTTTGAGGTAATAAGATCCAGGTAACTTTACATGAAAACCTGAAAAGATACTAATCACCTAAGCATATATTGTAACCAAACTCAAGTTTCTAAAAACAAAAACACTCTCAAGTGCTTTTTTTCTCTGAAAGTTTTTACCCCTCTCCATCTTTAAATCTCTACGCATGACTGAAATTTACTACACTTAATTTGCAGAGATGTTTAGGGGACAACGGAGCTGAGAGCACTTGCCTGCCTTCCTTTCTGTACTCGGATCACATCTTTTTCAAAACAAACATTGCCCAATAATATTGAACAGTTTGTCTCAAGATTGGCTTTACACAGAACAATTATAGCTACACTACACAACAAAAAACATTTGACAAAAATAATGAAAGAAAACACATTTCTTAAGAAATCTGCCCTTTAAGAGGAAAAACACCCTGTACCAAAATGAAAGGACAGATCATGAGTTCCAACTCCTTGGATATTTCCCTAGCACTTCAAGGCCAGCTGCTCTGCCCACACTGAACATGCATATTTCCCCCTGTAGACTGGCTTCTCCTGGGTTCTGTCTCAAAACCTCACTAGCACAACCTGTCTGTGTAAGCCCACTGGACATCCTCTTCACATGCTTTGTCTCTGTCCTCACAGGTAATGAGTCACCAAGCCCGCTCATTTCCAGCATCTGAGTGTCAATCGTTGACACTGCTCCCTTCCCTGGCCACACTCTTAGTTCAGGCAACATCCAATCCTGCTGGCCTCTAATGCACTCCCCCATGCCACCACCAAAGTGATACCTTAAAAATGCAGACCTGGTCAGATAAGTGCTTCAAACCTTACAGGGCCCCGCTTGCAAGATATAGTCCAAGCTCCTAAGTCAGGCACATAAAAAGCCCTTCGCAGCCTGGCCCCTGCCGACTCTTCTCTCTCTCCCATTCTGCACATGTCCCTCTTGCTCCTCTCAAACTGAAATTCTCCAAGACTCTCCCTTGCCTTTGGTCTTTGCTCACCCTGCCTGGAGCCCCCTCCTGTCAGGGCTCAAGCCCAATTCTCTTCCAAGAAGCCTTCCTTAACTTTGCCTATGCTCCATCAGACTTAATTAGGGACTGGGCCGCATGGTCCCACGGCCCCTGGTCCCTGGCTCTTGTCACTGTGCTGAAATGGCCTGTTTATGGCTCCATCTCCAGTAGATGCTAAGCTCCAAGCTCCATGGGGGCAAAGACTGCATGCGGTTTGACATTCCCTTACTTCAACAAAGTGGCCTTTGTTGAAGTAAGGGAATATGCTGTATTCGTATTTGAGTCCCTGGATTTATCATGATGTTAAGACGCAGCAGGTATGCATGAATAACAAAGAATAAACAGAACATTCTATGGCTAAAACCCAGTTCTGAGATTGACACACTGATGCTACCTGTACCCACATCTGGTGTCAAAATATATGACATATACAAGTGGTGAGTAGACATTCATTTCTGACATACATAGAATAAAATATGACTAAAACTAGGATTGTGATGCAAATACTGATAAGTTGAATTTCTAGAAGCTGGGACAAGCAGTTTCAAGGTGGTAGGATTTGATTTAGAGCAAAAAATAAGTTTAATCTTCACTACCACTTATTAGCAAGTCATTTCACCTTCCTGGGACTCAGTTTCCTCATCTGAAAAACAAGTCTCTCTAGCTTCAAGAGCCTGCAAGTGGAAGTGGCCTGCTATTTTCATGCATTGAATTTGCAAGGTAGTTTGAATAAATAGGCCCTGGAGAAAATAAAATCATGTACTGATGATGTGTCTCACAACTGACACTTTCGTATATTCATACATAAATTTAAAGATGGCAAGTGGGTTAAAGTAGCAATAAGTTGTTCTAAAAGCATTTTGTGGAGAAAATATACATAAACAATTATAGACAAAATTATAAAGTGCCTGGTATTTTAAAAGAATATATGGCAAATACAACAATCACTGCAGAGTCAGGAAGTCTAGTGGTAACCAACCTATGATTTGCAGTATTTGTAAAAAATTTTTTAAACTGCCTAAAATTGTACCATTTTTTTAAACCACTACATAAACAGTAGTACAAGATGATTCCACAATGCTTTGTCATTATACATACTCAAAACTTTTAAGTCGCTAGCCTAACGTAACCCTTTCATAATACACAATTAATGTTGGCCTCTGCATTGGCAATGCCATATAGCTAGGGATTTTGGAATCAATATTACACATAAAATCCACAGTATTCTAAATTTTAGTGTCTTTCATAACACTTTTGATCAAATCTATGACATATAAATTTAAAGAAGCTCCAATAGAAACTTGTTCTTGTTTGTCAAGTTCCCACGTTAAAGGGCCTCAACCATATCAGAGATTCCTGGTGTAGCCTCCTAAAATTGGAGGCACATTTAGAAAAGGTGCTCGGTTCTCTCCTACTACCTGGTACACTGTAAAACAAACAAACAAAATGTATAGAAATACTCGCATTTTCTTACGTTGCTCAAAATTGTTTCTAAGTAAAGCCACGAACTCTGTGAATAATCTTGCCAACGTCTTCTTTCTATAACTTTTTGTCTATATGTGATCTTACAGATTTAATTTTGGAGCTCTTCCCAAAGAGCTTTCTTTTAAGCCTAAGATAAATTAAATTTTTAAAAAGTATTATAGTCTATAGATTATGTATTTAAGATACCAGAGAAGTATAAAATCTTATTCCTCATTAAATATAAGGAGGAAACAGCATTGTTCTACACATACACACAGCCTCAGAACCTTAAGGATTCTTCCAAGCCCTAGTTTTATGAGGAAAAGTACCCATTTGTTTTTTACTCAAACCTGCATATTCAAATACAGATATTATTCCTTTTAAGAAAGTAATATTTGCCTCATTTATGGCGAGTTCCTAAAACACAGGAAGCTGTTAAATATGCTTTTGGACAATGACACATACCCTTTTTTATGCCCCCAGATTCTGAAATTCTAGCCAGACCAGATTCCAGTCCGCTTCCAAAAAACCGTACTCCAGTTGAATTCCCTCTATCTGACGTCTTCCCTCTCCATGTCACATATGTGCTCCTTTAAAACAAGCCTCTGGTAGGGGTGGGAGGGAGGAGCAGGGAGGGTAGAAAGGTAGCATATTGGTCAATGGGGATAAAACTGCAGATAGGAGGAATAAATGCTGGTGTTCTATTATGCAGTAGGGCGACTAAAGTTAACAATATTGCACTATTTCCAAATAACTACGAGAGAATTTTTAATGCTCTCGTCACAAAGAAATGATAAATGTATTTGAGGTGACAGATGAGCTAGCCACCCTGATTTGATCATTACAGTGTAGACATGTACTAAAGCATCACATTGTACCCCATAAATAGATACAATTATTAAATGCCAGTTTAAAATAAAATAAAGCTCAAAAGAAAATCAGGTCCCTCATTTTCGGTGAGGTCTGCTTCATCAGTTGCAGCTCTACTAGTGTTTCTCTCCTCCTGGATTCTGGAAGCTCTGGATTTCTGATGATGTGTAACCATGTTGATTTCCCAGTGTTCCCTGTCCCCACCCCCGAACCTAAGAGCTGGGAGGATAATACAAGAGAACAGGGCTGGATCCTCTTCTTTATTGGTGGTTCCCAGTCTGGGAATGCTGGAACACGGGATGTTCATACTTGCTTAGTGAATGAATGACTACGCTGGTATTCAAAGGTTCCATGTGTACATCCTGTTATCCACACCATTTTAAAGGGCAGGGACCCTTATTATCTTATGTCACTTATATCACTATGGTCAAAACCATAATGGCTAAAGATGAAATTACCTTTAGAAGTTTGCAAGATCAAGGTCCCCGGAACCTAGTACTTCACTCAAAAATGTTAAAGATTTATAATACTGACTAGGATTAGAAGGATCACTGGGACTAGTTAACCATACCCAATGTTTCTTACTTTCTTTTTTTTTTTAAAGATGTGGAGTACAATTCAGGATTAGGTGTACAAGAGATCATCGTACCAATGTTTCTTAAAATAAAAGAGTGGAGATACCTTTGGTAAGGTTCGAAAATAAATATATATGATGGAAAATCAGAGCAAAAATTCTCCTTGAAAATCCTTTCAGTGGGACTCCCCAAGAATAGAGCATACATGTCTTTGTACAGCTTTTACCATGTCTTAGTAAGTACAACTTAGTATAATTTTCACTAGGGTTTGGGGAAAACAGAGCTGTTCTTCCATTAAGCAAATGTAAAGTAGTTACAGTTTTAGGGGCTATATATTAGAAAAAAGATACTTGTTCTTGCATTTCCTTCTTTTTCCAAGTGCATGCAGTAGAATTAAATGAGCATTTTCGGCAACAGCACTGAACACAGCATTGTAAATATGAGTTAATTCCACAAATAAAAACTGCAGGCAAGATGGTAGTGACAAAAACTAGAGTCTATCAATTCAGACACTATGACAACACATCCTTGAATGTTAAGTTTCTAGTAACACTTGGGAAATTGCCCCCAAATTTCTCCCATCACCTGTCAGCTTTGCAACATCTTTTCTATAGTATATGTGTCTACCTTTATTCCTTTACACAGCAATAGTTAGCCAAAAACAAACTTTTTTTTCAAAAGTATTTCTCTAAAATAAGAACAAAATCTAGGTTCTGGAAAATTCTTTCTTATATCTGACTACAAGTTAAGACAGTCTGTATGTTTTAAAATCATAAACAAATCTAGTTAAAGCAAAAACACTACGAAATGGATGCCCTCCTTGCCTTCTCCTCCCACAGACACAAAATCAATTCTAGTCTTAAAAAGAAATACTCAATGTAATTACCACATGACCCACAATTTTGCTCCTGGGCATTTGTCCCAGGAAAATGAAAACCTATGTTCACACAAAAACCTCTACATGAATGTTTATAGCACTTTTATTTGTAATAGTAAAAAACCAGCAAAAATCCTGAAGTTCCAACTGGTGAATTATTAAACCAACCAGTACACCTGTCATACATGCATGGAATACTATTCAGCAATAAAAAGGGAACAAACTGCTGACACATATAAGTTGAATCTCCAGAAAATAATGCTGAGTCACAGAAGTGAATCCCAAAAGATGTCAGATTATAATTCCACTTTTATAACATTCTTGAAAGGACAAAACTATAGAAATGGAGAACAGACCAGTGGTTGCTAGAGTTAAAGATGGAGTGAGATGAGTGAGAAGTCAGTGTGGCTATAAAAGGACAAGCTGAGGGTCCCTGTGGGGACAGAAATATTCTCTTGACCTTATCAATGTCAATGTCCAGGTGATATTGTGCTATACGGTATACTACAAGATGTTACATTGGGGGAACCTGGCTAAAGCACTAAAAGATCTTTCTGTATTCTTCTGTACAACTGCAAGTGAATTCATAATTATCTGAAAATATAAAGTTTAAGTAAAAATAAAAAGGAAATCTCTCCAGCCTAATAAACTCATGATACTGAGATATAAGTTTAAGACTCTGTCATAGCCCTTGGACTTTTGTAACAACTATGTGGGTAACTCCCAGCAGTGTCTACCAGTGTCAGCAGCTTCTGTGAAAGTTCCCAGCTCTTCTCTAAGCATTATTTCTAATAAGACATACCCCTTAACAGTGTTTATACCACAGAGGCCGCAGGCTTGTCCCTACAAAGGAATCTTTCCATTTTCCTACAGCTGCTACAAAGGCCACACAAGGACTTTCCAAATGCAAGGGAATCTGTCATTACTGCCTACCCAAATGGGGAAATTTTGTGAAGAAATTGGATGGTAGCCTTCTTTACAAAACTCAAACTCTGCAGTTACAGCAACTTGTTCTTGTATGTGAATTGAGCTAACAGATTGGTTGGTTCAAGGAGGAAATGCTGTATTCCAGAA
Organism: Tarsius wallacei; assembly: GCA_963574415.1. NCBI lineage: Eukaryota > Metazoa > Chordata > Mammalia > Primates > Tarsiidae > Tarsius > Tarsius wallacei. The sequence goes on from CAUYQG010095032.1 coordinate 10,432, forward strand.
CTATTATAGAGGATTAAAGTATACATAGAATATGTTTCAAGTATTTTTCTTCCCATAAATACAGTTGAATCACATGAGAGAGTGATTTCAAACCTAGTCCAATAATATCTGATTGTCAGAGGAATGACCACAATGGAAAAGGGATTTTCTAACCCTCTTTTCCGGGTTATAAACATTCATTCAATCCAATAAAGTCATTTTAGGAAAAAAGTTAACATATACAATTTATTTTATTTTTTCTATACTTAGATTAAAATGGAAACTATTCAGTGATACTGTATAATACTAAGCATTCAGTAAACTAGTGATCAAGAAGAGTTTAACCTTCTTCTGCATGATAACTGAGGGTTTTAATTGGAAAAATATTGTAGTCTATAAATAGGAACATCCAAAACATATTTAAACCACTTGAGCACTTGATTTTTCCATGTCCTTTGCATCTAGATTGAAACGGATCACAGGAAATTTCAAAGACCGATGGCTGAATCTAAAAGAAAAAAAATCCATTTAGTTGCCATGAGTATTGTCATCATCAATCCCTAATATCATATACTTCACTGATCACACTTAATTTTACCATGCTGCTTTATGCTTGGAAGAAGACAAATCATTAATCAATTATGTATACTAATTTAAAATGTTACCTTTAGGAGACATTTTAATAACTTAGTAATAGGAGTGGAGTGTTTCCTCTAACTGCTTACTTTAAAACATTTCAATAACACATTAGCCAGGATGCACTGCACATTTGGGAACACTTACTACCATAGTCTACATAAACTATCAAATTGCCCCCCAAAAGTGGTGGTCCAATTCTACAACTGGTTGAGGTCACATGGAAAATAGAATTATATGCTAATTTGTTCCTATATTAAGTTATCACAAAAGGTCAGACCAAACACAGTAAAATGAATTCTGGAGAAAAAAATTAACTAAGGAGATTGGTATGTACCATATCAAAGTAAAATGTTTATCTTAATAGATACAAACACAATAAAGATTTTGAAAGCAGAGGCATTTTCTCCTTTTCAAAAACAAATGGTTTTCACTAATCTCAGGCGATGACTTGCATGATTTAAAAATATTTTAAATGAATAGTTTTTCTCTAAAAGAGAATAGGGACAGGGGATTTTTTTTTCCTAAGGGGAAAAAATAAATGGAGAAGGGAATAAAATACAAAGGAGAACAATTTCCCCAGAAGAAGCTTTGCTTTATCTACATGTTTCTTAAATTTAATTCACATCAATAGTTCTACACATATATTATAAAATGAACATACAGGTTAGAACTAAATGATGGGGTCAAGAGGTACTAAGATACATTTATTATTTAATTCCAAAATAGGTTTTCTTAGCATAGATTTGTTTGAAGAAAATATGCTTTATTATAAAACTATATATATTAATTTTTTTTCTGGAAGGCATAAGTAATTCTATGGATGCTAAATTGACTTAAAAAACTATAAACCAAATTAATGGTTGAAGAATTTGGGCTACTAGTTTCATATATGATGAAGACAAATTCCTCATATTTCTGTGTTTTATAGAAAAGGGGAAAGAATTTGGAGGAGGGTGGTGAAATATTACAGAATATGAAATCATAGGTCTAGTATTTTAGAAAGCACTCAATTTATTGCAGTATACAACTAAGACAAGTGACAGAGATCATGTATGTCATACCCTTAGGCAAATTCCTGAGAAAAAAATAAAATAATCATCTTGTGTTCTAGAATCTACCCTTTTTTCCTTTAAAAGATATGTTTAAATCTTTCATTTTATTTCAACGTTTTGAATGCCATGCTACAATAGAACTAGCATTTGCAAAGAGCCACTGAATTTTCTTTAAATCATAACTCATTTTTAATTTGTAAATGAATTTTACCTATTGATTTTAATTTTTACTATTAGTTACTATAAAATAAGTATGATCCCAAGAAATATCAGTCTGACATCTTGTTCAAATAGTTACTTTTCTGCTATACATGCCAAGCACTGTTTACCCTATTTTCTCCTTACTGAGTAAGATATGAAAATACTTACTTGGGCATACAATTGTCATACACCTTGATGAACTATCAACATATATAAACTATAAACATAGACCTCTTATTTTCATTCTTGTTTTTAAGGATCTTATTTATTGGAAACTTAATCCATAAAAAGTGGAGAATTACATTAAAGGGGGGGAGAAGTCTGACAAAAATGAAAACATACACTGATGCCTAAAATATCAGAACTTAAGTAAATTAATCTTCATTCCCACTGAAAGCAATCTGATGTCCAGAGACTGAGAGTTATTCTACCATAAAATACAGCACATTAAATACTACAATAATCCATTTGAATGTCTTAATATAATTATGATGTCATCTACAAATGACTGTACATATATTTTAATATTCATTACCAGAGGTTCCAATGCAAAATATACTAAAATTGTAATAATATTAAGTCAGTTAAAGATAACATCAAACAAATCAGTAGGTATTCTGTGACTACAGGTAAGACTCAAAATAAGATATGAAAAAATTCATTAAAATCAAGGCCAAAATATTTGGTCTCTGGTTATCTGAAACAACACGATCATTCCTGGTGGTTTGGTATAAAACTCTGTATTTCTACCAGTTAGCTAAAAAGAACAAAAAGCTTCTTACAACCAGCTAAAAAGAAAGTCTTTACCATGCCCCTTGAAAAAGCTCATTTTCACATTACTCAGGCTTCATTATGCTAAATCAATATTCGTTTAGTCACTGGGGTTATTGACATATTTTAAAATAAAAGTATACCCTTCAGCTACTGCACTCATTACAGGTAATTTGTCTTGTCAGAGAGCAGGGAATATTATCCTAGTCTTTCAGGGACTGACAGCCATGGAAATACCTCCCCATGGTTACAACTGTAAATAATTTTAAGGTAAAATATTGAAAAATCAATGACTGTTTCCTGCAATCTGTCACAAACAAATCAATCATAATCTGTACTGCCAGAGAGTATGATTTGAAGGAGATGGGAGCAGATGTAATTCTTGGCTGGAATCTCTCATTTCAAAATCACTTCACATAATGGTGTCATCATTTAAACACTTAACAGTCAGTGCAACTGCCACTGTAACATCTAGTTGGACAAAACCACAAGGAGGAGGAGGAGAAAATGCCATCACTATTATGTTAACAAACATTTAATTTAAATGGTTCCCGCATTAGTAAATTTCAGCTGAAAACGGTTTTACCTGCCTCCTTTCACAGTTCTAAATTAATCAAGGTTGCTTTTCTATGTTCTGATACTTAGTAAATTAACCCACAACTCAAATTTTACTCCAAAACACCCATACCTTTTATTTTAAAATTCCAATATAGAGAACATTTGGAATTAACAAATAAGATATTTGAATTGTTAAGTACTCATAATTCTGTCTATATAACAAAGACAAAAACAATGTCATAGATGTCAAGGTCATACTTTTAAGGTAGTCTTAAAGTTCTCAGTTGCCCAGATATTAAATTGTATAAGCTCCTTCTATTAGTAAATATTACATTTTAACTTTGTGATACTGTGGCATATTTTAAGATTACCAGCAAGATCTAGCCAATTTGAAAATACCCTTGGATTCCATATATCAGCTATACCACAGACTGATATTTTAAGAGCCAGAGTAATAACCCAAGTATATGAAATGAAAAAGTTGGTCATGGTCACAATATTGAATTTTTTTGCAAATGTAAACTGCTTCCAAGTAATCACTTTGATATAAACATTTTTTCTAGACTACATTTTAATGGCTTTCCCAGCCGCTTACAATCTCTACATAAGCATGAATAAAATAATCTGAAATTGGTATATTTCCCTTCCTGTAGTATTAGTCAGAAACACTATTTGACTTAAAGATTAAAGAGCCTTTTTCCTGAAGTTTTTTGTTTTTAAACGAACACTAGCTTCTTTAATGGAAGAAATCAATTTTAGACACATTTCTTACCAATGTCGTAATCATATAACTGGACACCATGAAGCCATTCATTGTTTTATTAATATTCCTCCCCAGATATGGTTCAGGGGGCAAATATTTTTTGATGACTAGAAAAGTATACTATTTTTCTTGAGACAGAAAGCAAATAGGTATAAATACCACTACCTAATCTAAGCCACAGTAACTGGTCTACCATGTAAGGCTTTTTCTCTGTTTTTAATATAACTTGATATTCAATGTGGCAACACAGCATTAGAGGACAGAATCTTTTCTGATAGAAATTAAATACCATTTTTGTTCTTCAAAAATCTTTGACTGATTCTTCAACATCAAGTTTTTGAAATGAAAAAGCACATGGGTAAATTATCAAAGAAATCACCCAGAGTAAAAAAGATCCCTCCATGTGAATCCCTGCAACAGCTGCAAAGCAAGCAGCAAGCCAACCTAACGAGAGGAAAAGGGATTACTTGGAAAGTGGAAAGGGACCCAAGCCTCTGAACCAGGAAAAGAACCCGTGTGTGTGAGCTCCTGGTCTCCAGTACAGGAGAGCGACCCAGGCTGTGCCCAGCTAACTTCCTGGCAGAGGTCTGGAAACAGTTGCCAGCCACCAAGTCTCCCACTAGAGCTTGGTGGTGACTGGCAGTAAATCCCCTTTCAGAAAACATATCCCCCAGATGATGGCAACAAAGAACTGGGAGGTGGTTGAGGACAGTTCAACGATATGCTAAATGCATGCACGTCAACCACAAACTAAAATGACAGCCACTAGAACTGTGTGGGACACCTTCACAGATCTAATTCTCAGAAAGAAGCTATTTTAAGGGTGCTGAGTAGGGCTGAATGATATTTCTCAGCTCTTCCAAAGCAGCTCACAGCCTAGGAGAAGCAGACTCTAAAACTTTGCAGAATAGTTTCCACATCCCAAATTTAAAGAAATTGTTACCTACTGGACAAAGTTCTTATATGTAATAAAGGTTCAGGATTACAGAGGAAAGTATTCTTTTAAAAGAGATAATATTACCTCCCTATCTTCAGAATCGCCTCCTTCCAACAGCCAGTACAGTCGCTCCATTATGAACTGCAGACTCTTCAAGAGAAAAACAGCAGCAGTTAGTTTCATCTTTCGTACCACTTCCTTCCTTCATGGAATTACAATTTAATTACCAATACTTCCATTGATTTTATTCCTGGGTGATACATTTCTCAAAAAGCATATTCTTTAGCTATTTCCACTAGAGAACATTTAGTACAACCTTCTCAATTAATCAACCATAATCCATTACTGCTGAAAGAATATGTTTTTTCATATATCCAAGGGTGAAGATGCCCCTGACACATCTATTTTATATTAAAAATTAGTGTTTTGATACATTAAAAATTAGTGTTTTGAATACCTTTAATATACATGAAATAAAAATCTAATAAATTTGGCTGATAACGGATATAAAACTCAACCAATCTGCATATGTGTTTAGATTTTTCCTGAATTTATCCTAAGGAGGAAAAAAAACCCAATCCTCTTTATCTTTTAAATTCAACGGCTTTATACATGGTTTAAAACAAAACAAAACAAAAACGAAGCTTGAAGGCAAACAAAGAGAAATCGGATTGTTCACTGCTGAGTATTTTCTTTACATTTGTGCTGTGTTTTCTAGCTTGCTGTACTGCTTCAGCTCGCAGTCATACATGAAACCCAATTTCCATCAGACTCAACCAGTGATAGGAAAACACAAGGATTAAAAGCTATTGTATATTACTTCCTATTACATTAAAATCATTTTAATGCCTTGGAAAGCATTAAGAGAGAGGCATTTATTCTACTGGAGGCTAGACTAACTACAGCCACCTTTTGTGAAATTAGCTTATTTTGGATCATACAACCATTTTTTTCATAAACCAAAATGCTCTGTATCACTAAATCCATGATATCCAACATTTGGAGGAAGCCCATAGTTCAGAGCCCCACTAGACAACACAAATATTCTACAAAATAATTCTTTCTCATAGCTATGCTTATCCTCCTGCATTCAGCAGTCCCATTTTGGTGAGAAATGACAAGTTGTACCTATACCTGTATACTCTTTGTCATTAAAAAAGTTTGGTACCCATGACTGGAGCTGATAGTCCCACTAAATGTACTCTTAAAAGAACCAGACAATTAAAAGAATCAAAAACTGTGATTTTGTATAAGCAGATTATTTTTCTTAAATAATAATTCTATCTCTAAAAAATATAGCTTTCATCTTGATTTTTATGAAAATCACTGAGTTTATTCATTTTACTATCCAAGGATTTCATTAAAAATAAATTATTTGAGGTAATTCTATGATAAAGGAAAAATAAAAATAAATTATCCAGTGTCATTTCATGATTTAACAATTTCTACTTGCTGCACCCTTGTTTAATGCATTATTAAATAAAATGTCAATAATCAAAGACTTCAAGTGACATTCTCTACATTCTGCATGTAGCCTCTATTACTAATACACATACTTTGGTAAAACCAGCACTGATGCTGTTTTGGGTATATTCCACACACAAGCACACTGAGTATAAACACTCACTTGCAGATGAGTCTTGGGACGTGCAAGGACAAATTTCAGCCAACATTTGGAGGAATCTCAAGTTCAGAAGTGAACTTAGCTGACAACATCCAAATGTATTTTGGAAGCATCATACTTGTCACCTGCACAGAAAATGGAAATGATTCTGTTTAATGAAACACAGAAAACCAGTAACACTTTTGGGATATTAGATATGAATATCTAATTTTCTCCAAGGTGTAACTCCATATTATGGCAAATAAACAAATAAAAGTTGTATCAAGGTGCGGAATATCATTAGCTTGAGAAAAGACTAGAAAAATGGATTATATAAATGACAACTGCAGGAGAATATGATATTCCCTTCTTCTGAACAAATGTTAAGTGCATCCTTACTAATAAAGACTAAAACTCAAACTACATTAGAATATACTGGTTTTCAATTTTGAAGCACCTAAGTTAATTTAGTAAGCTAAATTGGTGCTTAGGTATACTACAGCTATAAGACCACTGCAGATTTATGCAGAAATAAGTCATCAGTATCACACGTATCACACTTCAGAGTGGTGCTACAAAAGCAGACCAGTCAAAGGAAAAAAAAATTCCTGGATTTTTCATGTTCTTAGAATTGCATCAGCAGCTATTCTATTAAGAAAAATGATTCTCTGTAAAACAGTTAACAAATATACCAAAAAGATGTTAAAAATAAAGGAGTCAACACAATGTGAAGATTGAGAGAAATATACAAAGATAATGAATATTAACACCCCAACAGGCTGCACTGTCTCAAAGTTAAAACATTATTCCTAAGTATGACACTGTGCTCATAACCTGTTTTACGGAACTCATTTAATTCACTCGGGATTACTTGATTTCATTTACTTCATATTACTATAATGCATACATTCTAGAATGATACATTCTAGAATGTATGCATATAGTAATAATGATTTGGCATTATTCACGTAAACAGATGATAGGTAATAAGTTCATATGCCGATTTCATCATCTCTTTTAATGTAACATATCAGAATTGAAGTAATTCATGGATAACAGCATAAGGATGTTGATCATGGCTGCCAGGGGGAAAAAAAATTTGACAGAGGGGTGGGAGATAAATAAAGCAATTATCTCAAAATTAATGTTCTTGTTTTAGTTTCCACAAACAAATCTAAACAAGTCTTTCTTTCAGTTTACCATGTAATTCTAACCAGCTAATTATCCTGGGAGTCAAGAATGAGCTGTGACTCTACACCTGGCTTTTCCGATCATATGCCTATGGCCTCCTCCACTTTCATTTCCTCTTTCTACGATGAGTTTTAATATTAAAGAAAAACACACATACACAGAACATGCACACTGATGGACAGCCAGCTTCCAGGAAATCGTGAGCTACAAAGAGGGGGGAAATCTTAATGCAATACTTATGTTAAAGGGTATTAGGTGCTGGGTAAGCCCAGGGTAATATAATCAGCAGCATCCGTCTTGCCAGTGTTTTTGCATTCCGAGATTTGGAGTAAAGGACGGTAATATTATTTTAGTGGTCACACAGGTTATGATCCAGACCCTTAAACTAATAAGAGGCTAAATGTGCTATCTTCACTTACTTGTCAATTCAAATTTACGGAACAATATTTTGAAAGAAATAAAACCATTTTCTTCTATTTCTAGAAATAAAAACAAAGCATTCCAAAAACATTGTAGCTAGGTACTTGATGATATGAAAAAGAAATTGTTTTAAAACACTATGGTACCCCCAGGAGACTGTTTCTTTTCCAAAAAAATGAAACAGCATAAATTTCTCATATATTTACCTATTTATTATATTCCTGTTTCTGCACATTAAGCATGCCTTCCTCTACAGATTTATTCTGAATACTAACAATGTTTGCTTAAAAATATACAGTTCTGTTCTGTGCTTTTCTTTCGAAATTAGAAACCATAATTCCACAAAGGTAGAGCACAAAGAAAGCCGACACAAGGCGTTGCCAAAAAGCCACAAGTAGTATTAGTACATGCCAGAACACTTAACACTAAACTATCATTTCTCTCTCAAACTTCTGTTGCCAAAATGCTCACAAAATCTGGAAGCTCAAAGACAGGTTTCAAGTGCAATTAAATTCTCCAAAAGCAAAACTGTACAAAAATATGCCGCCCTTCTTATGTCACCATTTATAGACATTTTCTCAGGATCTTAATTAAGATAACGACGCACACCTGTGTCAACATTCTTTGGCAAGACAGCCTTATCAATCATAATCCTTTAAGTACACTCCAAAACAGCAAAGCGATATGACAGAAGCAATCTGTTGCCTTTCCTGGTGTTGGTGTTGTGTCTCCCACAAGAATGATGAGATCTTTAAAATACAGCAGACCTACTTTTATGAGCCTCTAAAGTTTTAACTGTAAACAGCTATTACACTAAATAAACAGGAATAACCTCTTTTGCACTTGACTGAAACAATGACAACTGTACAGCCAAAACTTGAAGAGCAAGCTCTCGGGCCACGTCTTGACAACACAATTGTGAATCTTATTTTAAAGCTTTACATTTTAGGAGTTGTGTGTAACTGGGTCTGTGCAGACATGACAAACCAATAAACCTTTAGAAAGCTTTA
>CAUYQG010095033.1:0-14652 GCA_963574415.1 Tarsius wallacei
TTCCTTCCTTCCTTCCTTTTTCTTTCTTTCTCCTCCCTTCCTCCCTCCCTCTCTTTTTTCTTCTCTCTCTCTCTCTCTCTCTCTCTGTTGGAGTTCACTCCATCGCCCAGGCTGGAGTGCAGTGGCACGCTCACGGCCACCGCAGCCTCAACCCGCTGGGCTCGGGCTGATCTTCCGCTTCAGACTTCCAAGTAGCTGGAACTACAGGCACGCGCCACCACGCCCACCTCGTTTATTTATTTTTATGTAGAGACGAGGTCTAGCCAAGTTGCCCCGGCAGGTCTGAACCCCTGGGCTCGTGCAATCCTCTTGCTTCAACCTCCCACAGTTCTGGGATTACAAGCGTGAGCCACTGCCCCGGCCCTAACCATCCTCTACACGCCACAATGCAAACTGCCACTCCCTTGTTTAGAAGCTTTTGTGGTATCCTCTTGTTCTCAGGACACAAACCAAACCCCACCTTGGCATCCCAGGCTCTTTGGGATCTGATGCCTGCTTACCTGCTGTGTTTCATCTTTCCCAGCATTTCCCTTTTCCGTTCCCCCTCAGTCGCCACAACTCTTCGCTTCCCCCTGCTCCCCCATACCCCTTTTCTCCAGTCACACAAAAACACTTGTATTTTCCTAATTATACGATTTTCTCTTTCACTTTGGCCTCAGCTGTCTAAAACATACAGTGCCTTTCCTTCTTCGAGCCCCACGACTCCAGCCCCGATAACGACCACCTTCCCCTCATTGGGATCAAAACTTAGACACCACCTTCTCTGAGAATTCTTCAGAAAGCTCCGCTCCCAAGCTGGCCTCGCCGTTCCTTGTGACTGCACCCCCTCCACCTCCCCTTCTTCCTCCCAGGCTGTAAGGTTTTCTTATTGCTGCTCTCGTCCCACCCTCTAGCAGAGTGCCCAGCGCTTACTACGCTCCTGGTAGACATTTGGGGAAGGAATAGTTAGTTGGAGCGCCATGCCTGGCGGGCGAGATGTGCAGATGCCGCGCGCCAACACGTGGTGGCGCTGCGGCCACGTGTGTGGGAGCCCAGCCTCTCCGGCTTCCGCGGGCCAGGCTGGAGGCGCTCTGTGTCACCACGCAGGCTCCTTGATGCTCAAGAAGGTCTTCTAGAGCCAGGGACACTTTGTGCAGAGCCGTGATGTCGGTGACGTATGTTTGAGGACAGACTCTTGCCCTAGTGACTGGTGCGTTCATGCAACCTTGAGGCTCTGGGTATCTCCCTTCTGCACCCGAGGCGACCCTGCCTTTCTCCAAAGTCCAAGGTCTTAGTGAACTGTTTTCTGTTCTGCTCAAATACAGAAGGTCAGGATCCAAACTTACTAAGATTCTGCACTCTTCCAGGACTTGTGCCTCAGAGTAATTCCTCACATCCCCACCCCAGGCCTCAACATTGTACCTTGAACATAAGTACACGATACATATTAGCTATTGGTTGATGAACTGGGTGACTAGATGTTGAAAAAGGATGGCTGACGTGGGCATTTAAAGTTCCATGGGAGGCTGGCTGGAGAGAATGGATATCTCACCCCCCCACCCCACTGGATTTATCAAATTAGGCTCCAGTGGTAACTGTCTACATCGTAACATGGGATAGGGTCAGCCCTCCAGGAGGCAAAACAGCTTGGCATCCTGGACTCTGTTCCTTGTTTTCCTGGACTCCATCCTGCTTTCTGTGAGAGAGCACCATCAGACTGTCCTTTGAAATTCTTATATATTATTTCACAAACTTGGTGGAATAAAAAGAGCCCTGCTTGGGAAAGAAACCCTGTGTATTGGTGTTGGTCATGAGTTTTGGGCAAGTCTTAGTTGCCAAGTCTGCAAAAGAGGCTGCACTAAATGATCTTCAAGGGTCTTACAGTCCTAACAGGGTGAGCCATATTGCTGTGTGATCTGCACAAGTTACCTGGTTTCTCTGCACCCAATTTCTTCATCTGTGAAATACAAATACTAGCAGGAAGTAGCTCATGGGACATGTATTTATTTTACTGTAGCTAACCCTTTTGGGCGAGATGACTATGTGTGTGGCACACTTCTAACTTTATTTTTTTAATTGACAGATAAAATTGTATGTATTTACCTTGTACAAAATGATGTTTTAAAAATATGAGTAAGTGTGGAATGACTAAATCTAGTTAAACATCTGCTCATGGGCTTTTTAAAAAGAGAAGATGAAATTTACATAACATAAAATTAGCCATTTAAAAGTGTACAGTACATTCACAATGTTGATCAACCACCACCTATATCAAGTTGCAAAACATTTTCATCACCTTAAAAGGAAACACCATATGCATTAAGCAATTACTCCCCATGCACCCCTCCCAACCCCTGACAACCACTAATTTGCTTTTCTGTCTCTATGATTTTACCTATTCTGAATACTTCACATAAAGAAATCATACAATGTGTGACATTTTGTGTCTGGATTCTTGCATTTAGCATAATGTAATCGAGGTTCATTCACACTATAGCATGTATCAATCAATACTTTATTCCATTTTATGACTGGAATATTATTTTGTTGTGTGGCTACACCACAGTTTGTTTACCTATTCATCCATGGATGGGCATTTGGGTTGTGTCTGCCTTGCAGCTGTTGTGAATAATGCTGCTACAAACATGACTGTGTGTGTATTTATTTGAGTTCCTGTTTTCAGTTCAGCTTGCAGGGTTTTTATGAGGACTGGATACCTGCTTACCACCTACCATGGGCCAATGGATGCCTTTAATGCTACTCTGAAGGTGTGCCAAAAGGACTTCCCTAGAGATCTGTCTTAGATCCAGGGGCCAGACCTCATGACTGGTTTTTAGTCTATGTTTCCCTTCCTTCCTAACTTGCTGGATGGTGAGAAAAAACCAGAGCAAAACAAGTAGGATGGGCTAGATAAGACAGAAGCAGTAGGAAAAGAGGATGGGGCTGGAGACAGACACTGGGCAGGTATTCTGAAGCAGGCAGAGGGGCAGGAAAGACAACCATGGTCCTTGGATGAAGCAAGACCCTAAGGTGGGTTTAGAAAATGAGAAAGCCTGTTGTCAATGTCAGTTCCTGCTTCTGTAGAAGTTGGGGTGGGGCTGGGAATCATGACACTGGCAGAAGATGGTCAGGACAGGAGAATGGCTCAGGCAAGGATGAGTAAGGAAGCAGGAGTCCGCTAGACAAGTGACTCGGTGGTCTAGTACATGCACACAGGATTCTGCTGGTGGATGACAGGTGCTCTTCGGGTGGAGTTAGGACTGGAAGCTAGGATGGGCTTTGGGAATTGTCAGCTTGAGATCAGGTGGCAGCATAGTGACTGGCAAATACCAGTTTTCAACAAGGTAATGCTGCCCAGGAGGCAACCCATCAAGGCTGTTCTTGCTGAATGAGAATGGAAACACGCCCTTTGTACGTGCCTGACATGAATGGAGAGGCAGGTCTCTAAGAACAGTGTGTGCTTCTTCTGGAATTCTGGGGAGTGTCTGCTTAGGTGGCAGAGGAAGCAGAGCAAGACTCTAGGTAGCTTTAGGCAAAGCTAATGTGGAGTAAACGGCTAAGACCTAGGCTGGCGAAGGCCTCCTTCTTGGCCCCGGGTTCAAGAGAACTGAGAGGAATGATTCCCATCTTCACCCACATGGTAGGAATCAGATGATGGGCAAGAAGGCGAGAGCCTGTATATCGGCTGTAGGAAATGGGTCAAAATAAGTGTGTGCATTCCCAAGTTATCTATTCTTGACTCAGTTTTTGACTTGAGGTTTCCTTTCCCAAAAGTTAAGTCATGAATACATTGTAGGAGAGAACTTTCAGGTTGTATAGGAGAGAGCAACAGCCTTGGAATAGAAGAAGGCATGAACCAGGGAGTTGCTATTTTGGATGCAAATAATTCCATCCTAACATAGCATTCAGGGGAAGTGCCAGGATTTGTCCAGGGAGAATGCCTTTGAGACAAGGGTAGAACCACTGTAACACCATTTTTTCCTGCCCCTTGAATGCTGTACTTTGCACATGCTGCAAGTCCTTTTGCTCTTAGCTGTTTTCATTCACAACTCACATTAGAATGGCTTTAGAATCCTCAGTGTGCTGGGTCAGTAAACTCATGATTTTTGTAACTGGGAAGAGATAGAAAGATCATCTCCCCATTAAAAAGTGGGCAAAAGACATGAATAGAAACTTCTCAAAGAAGATATACGAACAGCCAACAGACACATGAAAAAGCATTCGCTCTCACTAATTATCAAAGAAATGCAAATCAAAACCATATTGAGATACCACCTAACTCCAGTAAGAATGGCCATCATTAATAAAACAAACAACAATAGATGCTGGCGAAGTTGTGGAGAAAAAGCAACGCTTCTATACTACTGGTGGGAATGGAAACTAGTGCAACCTCTTTGGAAAATAGTATGGCAATTTATAAGCAATCCTCCTACTGGGAGTATACCCAGAGGAACTCAAATTATTCTACAAAAAAGATACCTACACATGCATGTTTATTGCAGCACTATTCACAATAGCAAAAACATGGAACGGACTGTGCTGCACATTGAAACTGAACTGGATAAAAAAAGTAGTACATATACACAATGGAATAATACACAGTCATAAAGAAGGACAAACATATGGACTTCGCAGCAACTCGGATAGATTTAGAGTCTATCATATTTAGTAATCTGTCACAGAAACAAAGAACAGAGTACCACATGTTCTCACTCATAAGTGAACCCTGAACATTTACCATAATACTATAAGAAAGGGATTGGCAGTAGGAGAAAACTGCTGGGGTGGGAGGCACAGCATCAATAAGGGTACCTGGTCTCAAACCAGGGGACCAAAGGGAGGCCCAAACTTTACCTGTATAATGACCACATGTATACCTAATCCTGAATTGTACCCCCACATCTTTAAAATAGAATTTAAAATTTTAAATAATAAATGAAATGAAAGGAGGGAGTAAAAAAAAAAAAAGATCATCTAACTCAGCCCTCCCATTTAATAGAAGAGGAGATAAAGGCCCTGGGACTTGCCCAGATGTCACTGGACTAGGGGCATGGTGGAGAGGTAGGACAGCATGTAGTGTGAGTGGAAGAATCAAGACTAGAACCCAGGTTTCCAGGCTGTCCACCCCTGCTTTTTCTACTGTTGGGCAAGTTCTGAGAAGTCAAGTCTGGCTGCAGGGGTTTGTATGTCCCTCGGGAACGACTCAGGAGGCTGCACTTCTCTGCACTCAACCTCCCTCCTATTTTTAAATATTTAAAACACAAAAGCCAAACTACAGAGGAAAGATATTTTGTATATGTTTGTCAGGAGTGAGATAGTGTTTATTTACCCTTTTTTTGGTCTTGAGAACCGTAATAGGCATTAAAGGACACTAACTTGTGAATCAAGGAGACTATACTAGTTACTGGAAAGAATCATTAAGGCTCAAATGCAAAGAATCTTAATCAAGACAGAAGCAAAAAAAAAAATTAAATGTTTAGACCAAAGAGGAGAATATTAAATGTGGGGTCAAGAGAACATGGAGAATTTTAAATACAAGAATAAGGCATATAAGATTTGTTCAAAAAGAGATTATAGAGAAACAGGAGACTTCTTTTTTTATGGAGATAGCAGGGCTTCTGAAAGATCAAAACATATTAGAAAATGGCAATATAGTTAATAAATGTAGGACTATTGTCAAGGCTGGAAAAACTAGATTCCCTCAGGACTAAGTAAGTAGGCAATAAATATGCCAGTCACACTGTTGGCATGGTTAAAAATTGAAAATTCTGGGAAGTTTGCTGATGGAGTGGGTGTAAATTTCCTTCTCAGAAGGCTGCTGTCACCCTGCCCAGCCAGAGGCAGACAAGGAGGCCTGAGCTCTGCTAATGTGCTGTGGATTCCTTCCTTAGATGGCTGGGACAGCACGTCATGACAGAGAGATGGCGATCCAGGCCAAGAAAAGACTCACTACAGCCACCGACCCTATTGAAAGGCTCCGACTGCAGTGCTTGGCCAGGGGCTCTGCGGGCATCAAGGGACTTGGCAGGTAGGACCTGGATGCGAGGTGGCAGGGAATGGAGTAGAAGGCAGAGTGTGGCCAGGTGAGGCTAATGTGGACTGCATGGTTTGGGGCCAGTCGAAATTTTCTTCCTAGGAGCTCAATTTTTATTTGTAAAATGCAGAGTTTGGAAGAGTTGATCTATGAGGTTCCTCAATGCAGTTTTTGGTTCTTAGTCTCAGATTCAGCACAGCTCACACCCGAGAGAGTACCACTCTGGGACAGAGTGAGAAGGGAGAAGCATGCTCCATAGTGGTGATTCCTAACAGGGCAATGAAAGAGAAGCTCCTTGAAACTGTGGTCATAGAGGTGAGGGTAGAGGGGAGAAGAAGGAAGGAACCCTGCTTTAGCCCTAAATTCTGGATTTAGAGTTCTGTTCTTGGCAGTCATGTCTTGCTCACCTTTAGGGCACTGGAATTACTTGTCAGAAAATGGATACCTCACTGCCAATGGGGTTCTCCCAGCTGGGTAGCTACTCTTTTCCTACTGAGATTGTGAGCCTCTTGAGGGCAGGTCCTCAAGACAAAACATTAAGAGCCTGCCATGGACCAGGCATTGTACCATCTCGGGGAATCAAGGGCAAACAAGGCTTCTTCAAGCCTCCCTTGGAGGACTTAGACAAGGGAGGAGGAGAGTGGCATAAATGACCTCTCAGTGGTGTGAGAAGTTGTATGTTAGAGGAGTGCAGGGTGAAACGTGCGCATAGTCTTTGCAGAAGTCTTCACTTCCAGCAAGGTACTGAGTGTCTGGGAGACCACTCTTAACAGTCCTGGGTATCAGACCAAGCCCATCTCTGTCAGAAGCCCAGGCTGCAGGTGTATAAACCCAATGGCCATCCTGTCACAGTCAGTGGAAAGACCACTGGGTCCACATCATTGTCCTCCATGCAAACCCTTGAGGAACCCTGTCCTCTCTTCCACTCCCTGGTCCATTCCCTGGTCCTCCTGCTGCTTATGCTGTCTCTACTCCACACCACCTACACCCTGTACCTACACCAGCTCTTCTCCTGTGAACCAGTCTATAGTGAACAGATACCATCTCATTGGTGAACTTTTGCTTGAATGTGCTGTTTGCCTCCCTTACTTGTCTGAGCTTTCCCCAAGTCTCTCTTCAAGTCAAGTGGAAGCTGCCCTGACCCTTCCACCCCTGCCAATTGAGGGTTACATATTATCCTTCAGCCTAACTTCTGATCCTAGGTAATATTCACTCCTTGGTTCATTTACTTCTTCCTTATAAATGCTGTTTTTGAAGGACATTTCCTCAGGCTTGGATCTGCTATCTTTCCACCCCCAGGGCACTCAACATTCTGTGGTATCATCTTTTCACCCTGTCTTGAGTCCTTATCTTGACCAAGATCAGGATGATTATGTCATTATCTTGACACTTTTATTTTTTGACACCAAATTCTGGTGGTTTTCAACAGTATATGTTCTTTCTCAGTCATTTCCAATTGTCCTTTAAATGTAGACATTTGTCAAGATTCTATTGCTAGCATCCTTAATTCTCCGTACATCTTGTCCACTCCTGAGTTAGCTCATCTTTACCCTGGCCTCTTGCACTGAATCTTGTCTGACCTCTAAATTCTTGGCATCAAGTCCTTGTCTGACCCCAAATTTATTTCACAATTTAAATGTTTTTTTTAGGAAAACATTATCTAACTAGCGAACTAACCAACTACCCAGTGAATATTTCTATGTAGTTGCCTTGCTATCCAAAACAAAACAAAGTTCATCATCCCTTCCTGCAATCAGAGAGCTTCCCTTGGAGCCCTATTCTTTTTTTTTAATGGTATCACCACTCTTATAGATCCTCGGATTGAGAACACTAGAATTATCTTTATTCACCCAAAAACTGACTACTCTATTTCTACTGTATCTTGTAATCTTATTTTCATCTCACTTACTGAAGTGTGGACTCTCAGTATCTCTTCCCCAGACATTTACTGTAGTATTCTTTCTGGCTCCTTTGTTTCCAAGTGTTCAGTCCTCTGGTTCATTCAACCTGCTATTGTTAGAGTTCTTGCTTTTAAAAAATATTTTATTTTTTCATAGAGATATGAGGTACAAGTAAGGATTAACTATACAAGTAGGCTGCATGCAGGTGAAGTTTGGGCCCTGACTGGCCCTCTGGTATTCTCTTAAGCTTTTATTTTGATAATGTCATTTCTCATAAAAATTATTCAGTGATTTTTTAAAAAAGCATAATAAAGTTCAAACATTTACCACTAAAGGACATCTAAAATTCCTCAGATTCTGCCATTAACCCAATTTTCCATCTAAATTGTATTATTTCTTCTTTTGGAGCTGTCCTCCAGCTTTCTCAAATGCTCCAACAATACCTTAGAAACTGCTGTTGGTCTGAAATGGAGCCTCCCTACCCTCTCTCAAAACCACTGATCACCCTTCTCTTTGTGAGTTTCTTAAGGACAGAAACTGAACCTCATTCACCTTTGCAGTCCTCTTCACAGGGCTTAGTGCACTGTTGGGCACATTATACCTGCCTAACCAATGAATTTTACTGAATAATACATGGTGGTTTCAAGATACACTGTTTATTTCAAATTTACTTACGTTTTTGCAAGGAAACCGACAAGTTCACTTCCTGTAGCACTGCTGTTTGTTCATCAGTTACTCGATTCATCTGTTCGTCCAATGAATATTTACTGAATAGCCACTACATAGTAAACATACAGTAGTAAACAAAACAGTCAGGATCTCTGCCTTCATGGAGCCTGTGTTCTAGTCTAGTGATTCCTTTGTTCAAAGTGTTCTTTCTTGTTTTTCAAATGATATGTAATACAAATGAGTAAGAATTTGTCATTTTTGCATATAACTAGCAGAGGGAAGTACAATTTGTGATTTGATAATTATACATTATTTTAGCATTAATAAGGTCTTTAAGATCAGTTTAGTCCCTTATTGAAAACTGAGACCCAGAGAGATTACATGATGTGCACAAGGTCACATGGCTAGTTTTAGTGGTACAACTGGAAATCAAGTCCAGAATTTCTGAATCCTAGCTAAGAATTCTTTTTACATGATAGACCAGCAGCAAAATGAACTGGGCTGAGGGTAGTAGGTGATGGTGGAGGAAAGGGAAATATGTAGCAAAGATTGAGGTTCCAGTGGAGTGTGATGAGATTGATAGAAGATATATCAGTTCTTTCACAGAAAAAAAGATAAAAGTACCACATGTTTGGAGGTGATCAGACATAGCTTGAAAAGATATAAGTACCACATGTTTGGAGGTGATCAGACATAGTTTTCAAGTGAAGGTTACTCATAGCTAACACAGTATCTATCTATACGTTTTGCATAGTCATTGGATGCACGTTTTAAAAGTAAGAAGCTGTGCTTACATTGCATGCTAAAATTCTAGAGACATTATCAAGAAAAATAGGTACAACAGGATATTCAAAGTACTTACCTACATTTTCTGTTTTCCTTCAATTGGGAGATGAGAAGATTTTGGGTCCTTTGGGCCTATTAGCAAAAATGAAACCTTGAAAAATGTTACATGTTTTTATTTTTTTTAATTAGACTACTTTAAAAACAGCTTTATATTTACAGAAAAATTGTGAAGATGGTACCAAGAGGTCTTATATAACCTCCTAACTCAGTCTCTCTTATTATTAACATTCTACATTATTATGGTATATCTACTACAAGTAATAAACCAATGTTGATACATTATTTTTAACTAAGGTCCATACTTTATTTACATTTCCTTAGTTTTTACCTAGTATCCTTTTCTGTTTCAAGATCCCATCGAGGATACTACACTATATTTATATGTCATGTTTCCTTAGGCTTCTCTTGGTTATAATAGTTTATTAGAATTTCCTGGTTTTTGATGAACTTGACGGGTCAAGTATGTTGTAAAATGCTTCCCTATTGAAATTTGTCTGATTCTTTTTTTTAATGATTAGACTGGGGTTATTGGTTTTGGGGGTCACAGAGATCAAGTGCCATTTTTATCACATCATGCCAACGATGGACATGATTAACATGATTTATTGATAACTGTTGATAGTGACTTGTTCACTTGATCAGGCTTTTCCAGTGAAAAGTTACTTCCCTTCTCCTCTTTTGTATTGTACCATTTGGAAGGAAGTCTCTATGCAGAGCTCACACTTAGGGAGTAGGGAATATGTTTTCCCTCCTTGAGGGCAGAGTATATACATAATTTATTTGGGATTTTTCTCAAGGGAAATATGTCTTTTTCCTTCTGTTTGTTTATTTGGTAATTAATTAGATCAATATAAACTCATGGACATTTACTTTATATTTTGGGCAATCCGACATTACTTTATTGATCAAATTATTCCAGTTCTGGCCTTGGAAGCTCTCCAGTGTCCCTTTGACATATTTCTATCAATGTAGTTTATTTTTTTATAACACTTTCTTACTTTCTGGTACTATAAGATGCCCTAAGCTCAGTCCGTATATTACATGCCCTCAGCTTGAGATGTGCTTATTTTTTCTGGGGGGTTGTTATTTCTGGGTCTTCTCAACAGACAGAACAAGGAAATATATGTCGTATACTAACCTGTGAACAAATATTTTATATGTAACCATTTATGCCTATATTAAGCTAACAAGAGTTCATATGACATTTCCAACTCTAATCCATCACTATATGGATTATTCTAACCTTCTCCCTTAGCTTATCTGTAAATCTCCATTCCAAGTGTGAAAACCTGTCTTCCACCCTTGTTATCCATTCACTTGATTGTTCAATTCCAGTATAATATGTACAGCAGTGCCAGAATTGTTAACCTGTATCCTCGTGGGAAATAACTTGATCAACTAGTGATGGTGTACAGTTCCTGTGGTCATACAGACTCCACTCATTTCTAAAGTCACTTAAATCACTTTTCATTCCCACCCTTTTTAGTGAGTTTGTTTCATACTTTTGTAATACAGTGAGATTCTCTTGTCACAGTTTACATTTGTTCCCGGGATCCCTTGACTTCCTAAATGCTTTCTTTCTAAATTCATATGCATTAAGGTTTATACTTTGTGCTGTAAAGTCCTATGAGTTTTAGCAAATAAGTAATGTCATGTATCCTCCATCATAGTATCATGCAGAAAAGTTTTATTGCCACAAAAATCCCCTGTGCTTCACCAATTTAACTCTCTCCTCCTCCTCTCATTTTTTTATTATCACCATAGTTTTACCTTTTTTAGAATGTTGTATAATTAGAGTCATCCAGTGTGTATGTATGTATGTATGTGTTTTATTTTTAATTTAAATGTATTTATTCTAGAGTTATAGGGTACAAGTGAGGATTTACTATATAAGTAGGCTCTATGTAGGTAAGGTTTGGGCTTATAAGTGGTCCTTATTCTCCCTGATAGTGGACAGGAACTCTTTGTGTTGCCACATGCCACTCCACCTTCCTGCCTCCCTCCTCGCTCTAGCAGTGCCTAGTGGCTGCCAATCCTACCATTGTGCTAACGTGACTAGTGATTAGGTCCCACTTATGAGTGGGAACACATGGTATCCAGTTTTCTGTTTCTGTGATAGTTTACTTAGTAAAATGGTCTCCAACTGCGTCTAAGTTGCCATGAAGGCCATGATTTTGATCTTTAGGTCATGTGCACGTAATGAGAGACTGGGAAGAGGTTCTCCAGTTTTGGAAAGGAAGGTGCAGAGAAGAATCTAAGACTTTCATAATTTACTTTGAAAAACCTTGAGAGTTTTTGTTGTTGTTTTAATTTTTACACTAAACTTACACTGTGTTCTTTATGGGTATCTTCTTATTTGTGTATGTGTTTTCAGAGTGTTTCGAATTATGGATGACAATAACAACCGAAGCCTTGATTTCAAAGAATTTGTGAAAGGACTAAATGATTATGCTGTGGTCATGGAAAAGGAAGAGGCAGAAGAGCTATTCCGGAGGTTTGATAAAGATGGCAACGGAACAATAGACTTCAATGAATTTCTGCTCACATTAAGAGTAAGTGGTCCTTTGAATCTGCCAAATTTGGCTTCACGTGGTTTGGGTTGGCTGGCTATTTTGAGATTTTGTTTTTAGAAGTTGTTAGTACACTGTGGGGGGAGGATGGACAGAAGACTATGAACAAGTTTAGGAACTTTTTGGAGCAATAATAATGCATAATATTTAATGGCACACAAATAATTTCACATTACTGAGAAGAATATTTCATCAGATAAAATACCAAAAAGCTCATTTGCTTGTATATGTCTCTGCATGTATTTTTCTTTCTATTTATGTAGCCTCCAATGTCCAGAGCCAGGAAAGAGGTAATTATGCAAGCTTTTAGAAAATTAGACAAGACCGGAGATGGCGTCATAACAATTGAAGATCTTCGTGAGGTGTACAATGCAAAACACCATCCAAAGTACCAAAACGGGGAATGGACTGAGGAACAAGTTTTCAGGAAATTTCTGGATAATTTCGATTCACCCTATGATAAAGATGGATTGGTAGGTAAAAGAGCTTAATCTAAGGGAAATTTCTTCCATTCAATTTGAAATTATAAATGGGAGCTAGGTCTAAAACCTTACAAATCTCAGCACATTGATACCATATTTGTTATAAACAGAAGTAACATATTTCCTTAGGAATCATCTCGAAAGTTGCGAACTAAAGTAATAAAATATGTGTTTGCATAAACACACACAGAGACACATATACACATATATTGGCATATATTGGTATTGGTATAGAATCCACATACAATTAAATACCTGCTAACTGGAAAATGTGGTATTTTGATCAAACACTCCATTTCATGGTTACTTTATTTACCACACTCAGCTAACTGCATTCCACTGAACTAGATTATAGTAAAACATATATAAGTTTAAAATGAGATTATAATTTAATTTTTAGAACAGATTTACAAGGCTTTTCAGGATGTTTTAGTGCCTTTACATTCATCCTTATGGGCATGATTTATCATCACATTTTGCTCAATGAAAATGCCATTTAAAGGTAACTTTTGGTAAAGGGAATGCCAGATAACAACATTTACTCTGATTTGTCCTTTAGTGTGCTTAAGATTAACTTGCATTTCTAATCTACAGTGAATTTGAAAACAAAAACAACCACCCAGTCTCCATTAACTTTCATCTTTAAGTTGCAAATGTATAGTTTGGTAGAGTAAGAAATTCCATCTCTATAACTGTTTAGGCTGAGATGAACATGTCATTTGTCTTTTATCAACAGTCATAAATTGACTTTTTTCCCCCCTGGAGCCAGTCCTGTTCTTAGGTGACCTAAGGGTTTTGGTGATAAGGGAAGAGGGTTGTCCCTTTGACAACAGTCAGCAACAGTAGAACCCTAGGGTTTGTTATCTCTTTAACCCCTTTGCTACATGGGAAATGATTAGTGGGACAGTGGATGAGAAGAAGAGGGTGGTTATGGGAAAAATAAATACATCTTTCCCTTCAGAAGGGAATTTCCCTCAAGTTTTTTCATGAAAACTCGTGATAAGTTCTATTAGCAAGGGTAGGGGATAGGAAGGGGATCTTTCTTTCCTTGTTGCTGACATTTTCTAGTCCGGAGTAGAGAAATATCCTCCATTTCAGGCTTAAGGATTGTGAAGGTAGATAAAAAGGGGGCCTAAGTTCTGTAGGGCAGCCAAATACTTAGGGACAGGAATAACAGAACTGTATGTTTTCTTCCAGTATTGCTGGCCTTTGATGTCTGAGATGTCAGTAGAAAAATAGCTAACTGCCATTTCCCCAAATTAGCCCAACCCTACAAGTATCCCAGAGTGTCTTTGCTTCTTCTCTGCAGGTGGTTCCTCCTCATTGCTAGGGGAAACCTCAGCTACTCTTTTCTTGAGCTCAAGTCAAAGTAGCCAGACGTTGTGATTCAGCTGATGTAAAGTCCCCACACCACCCCACTTGACATTTATCTTAATATGCCACATTAAGCTCTCAAATACTCATAAAGGGTATTGAGGTTTTTAGCAGTTATAACACCTGATGTCACCTGAATATTACAGACTGTACTGATACCCAACTCTGGCTATTCATTATCATCATTGCGTGGGGGAGAGAGTAGGTAGGTATTGATAATCAGATTGCTGGCTGCACTTCAGAACCAGGTTCCAGTTTTGGGGGGTTGAGCCCAAAGCTTTACATTTTTAATAAATGTGCCAGAGGACTCTTTAATACACGTTCATGTTTGAGATCCTTAGCTCTAAGTGATTCGAACATGCCCATGTTTCACAACTAACTATGATATGCACATGAACCATATTTAGCATAATAATGAATTTGAGCAACGTTTATTGAACACATACGATGGGCATTGTGCTAAGGGCTTCATGGGAAGATCTCATTTAATAGACATAAAAATGTTTTTGAAAAGTGATGTGTGGTTCAAACTTTTGCATGTTGGCTCATACTTTATTTTTTTTTGTTTGTTTTTTTTGAGTTGGAGCCTCACTGTTGCCCAGACTGGAGTGCAGTGGCCGCTCCCGGCCACCGCAGCCTCGACCTGCTGGGCTCCAGCGATCCTTCCACCTCAGCCTTCTGAGTAGCTGGAATTACAGGCGCGTGCTACCACGCCTGGCTGATTTTTTAAATTTATTGTAGGGATGAGGTCTCGCCAAGTTGCCGAGGCGGGTCTCGAACCCTTGGGTTCAGGCAAT